>RCUC01140500.1:0-107959 GCA_003697995.1 Taxidea taxus jeffersonii
TTGGGAGCCCAGAGCCCTTTTATCCATCTCAAAGTCAAAGTCAGTCTCTTAATCCAGCACAGTGGTATGTTTGCAAACACAAACATACCTCTCAAAAACTCAGCTCTCAAAAACCTGATGGATTTTTGATGCAGTTAATGACAGCCAATCCATGTGCCAAAATCCACACTGTAATTTTTGTGAGGCTTGTCTCTCTCTCTAGACTTAATTACAAGTACTTCGGGTTCATAACCATTTTTCTCAAAGTCATTTTGTGCAGGTGAAAGTATCTACTGCCAGACATGGCCTTAAGGTTTGTCTTAACGAGGTCGTGCCTGGATTCTGTCATTTCCATGAGGTTATTTTAGTAGGTCTTTCAAACACAAGGTATTTTTCAATATTATCTTTCACTGAAAGGAAATGAGAAGCAATTTTATTTATCAACCCTACAGCTTCTGGAATTCCTAGGTTCTCTACACGCTCTCTCAATTTTTTCTACAAACTGGCCAATTTTCCTGAGCTCATCACTTTCCTGTTCTACATTTTCTTATGCCGCAAATTGCAACCTGTTCACACTATCAGCATTCTGATCTGTCCAATGCCACAGGTTTGTTGGGTACATTTTTTTTTTTTGCCTTTGTGCTATTGAAGCTATTGAAAGCAACCGTCTCACCAATGTTTTGCCGCCAAAATGTTTTGCCTTTTTTCCAGCCTCCTATAACATTCTGCCTTTTCTAGCGAGAAGTGCTTCAGAGTCACAGGACACAATCTTGGCTATATGATGGTAGAATAGTGAGTGAAAAATTGGGAAGAATAATCCAATTTACCACACTGATATAAATCACATATTTGTAAACTTGTTCAAATACTCATAAAGACAACAAAACTCAAGGAAGCAGCATTAACAATGTGATGACATTTTCTTGTTTATACCAAAGCACAGCTCAAATGTTAATACTGCCCTGATGCATGTTCTTTAGAATATGACTTTACAGCCATATGCCAGATGATGACTCAAATGTCTTAGACCCATTCTGAATTTGAAGTCTTGCAAAGTCATCATTCATGTCATATAGTATGAGGTCTTTTGGCCTTTACTTGGTAGACACATATCATTTACTTACGTATCCAGTCTGACTTTGTGCCTTTCTCATTAGTCTACCTCAGTTAGGGTAGCAATGAGATACAGTGTGACTCTTTGGTTATAATTATTTGGTTACAAGATGATCCTTCTGATGATCTAGAACATGCTCCTGTGTTTCTGTCAGCTTCAGCCAATCGTTAATAACGAGTTGGGCTGGGAATGCCCAAGGTCAATCACCTGGGCCCATACTACTTACCGCAAGCTCCTGGAGACATTTTTCCCTGGCCAGAGCCAATGGTTGTGGCTGTACCAGCCATTGTGTTTTTATAATTGAAAGACGCACCTCAGTAACAACCATAAGGGGACTTTGGGGTTCCTGGAGAGTACACAGCATATCCAAAGGCCGCATAGTGAGGTCAGGTAGAGAGGGAGGGAATGTGGACCTGGGGATCTGACTTTATTGGTGTTCAAGTGTGGGTCCCTAGTGTCTTGGGTTCACTCTTTATTGGTGAATTTAGAACATAAGGGCGGGATTGGGGAGTAGGAATGAAAGAGCAGGGTGATTCAAGCAGTCAGCTTTCTAGGTGAATCAGGGCTTTCTGAAAAGGGACCTTTGCAGGTGGGGGCAACCTCACTCCTTACCTTAGTTGTTTAGCTAGTAGCTGTGTCATACAGCTGGCAATATGTTTATTCGAGATGGACATATTTGAAATGGGTCCCTCAGCAATCAAAAGCTTAATGTCAGGCACTTACATAACAATCAAAAAAGCTTAATGTCAGGTTATCGTGTTAAACATTTTCATGTTATTTTTGGTAGAAAGACACAAGCATTTCTCAATCTCAGCACTCACGTACTACTGAGAATATGGTCTGCTGATCCCCAAGCCGAGAACACTGATCTGAAGGGTTATGGGGGGTTTTAAATGACTCGACATTGTTTAAAGAGCTTAACACAATACTGAGTAAGTGCTCAGTAATTTTCAGTTTCCTTCTCTTCCCTTTTCACTTTATAGATTAGACTTTCATAGTCCACTGTGAGCATTAATTTGTTCAGCTCTGCCTTCAGGTGGAACATCTGCATAAATCCAGCTTTGTGAATATTTTTAAACTGAGAGATTTTCCATCTGTTTCGGAGTTATAGCAGTCCACATTATCCTCACTTGAGCTCTTAATGATATATGTGTGATGGAAACAAGACGTTTTAACGTGCAAGTATCCATTGCCTCCCCATTCCTGTCTCTGCAGATTCTGCTGTTCCCCTACCACCTTAAGCAGGTCTTTCTTTGCCAGTCTCAGTCTCGGTGTTTTTGTGATGCAGAATGAGAAGACAGGGAGAGCAACTGGGCCAGAGCTGCTTGAAGAAAAGGGAAAGGATATTTGCTTTCTGGGTCAGCCCTGGGTTCGTTCTTGTGGAGAATCCAGGTAATGAGCAAAGCAGAAATGAAACCATAAAAAGAAGTGCAATTCTAAATTGAATTGAACTAAATAAGAAAGAGCTTGGGGTGGAGGCAGGAGGAAGAAGACAGAAAAAGCCATAAAAGGTGGGTGTCAGGGGAAATGGGGGATTGTTAGGAGACTCTGGAACAAATATGGAGTACGAAAGAAGCGTGGAGGAGAGATGGTATTTTTAAAAGTATTGTTGTGGGCTATGGCACAGATCTCCTTAACAGTTCTTGAGAAATGCACATAAAATATTAAAATGTCTTTTTATTTATGTTGGGCTGCTGGAGATATATTTCTTCAAATGAAATGCTATGCTTAAATTGATTCATCTGAACCCCACGTATACACACATATAATTTGGATCATACTCACTTTATATTTGGATCATACGCAGTCCTTCCTAACTAAACAGCCAGCATCCAGATTACATATTCTCTTTAAACTCAGTCTGGGTCTGTACCTGATCTTTTTTTTTTTTTTTACTTTATTTAAGCTTTATTTAAACATATGAAGTAACCCCACCACCCTCACCCAACCCCTCTTCCCCCCACCCCCCTCAGTTTATTTTATGACATTAAGAGTCTCTTTTGGTTTTTCTCCCTCCCGATCCCATCTTCTTTCATTTTTACTTTTCCTACCACCTTAACTCCCACCCCCGTTGCATCTCCACTTCCTCATATCAGGGAGATCATGTGGTAGTTGTCTTTCTCCAGTTGACTTATTTCGCTAAGCATAATACGCTCTAGTTCCATCCATGTCGTCGCAAATGGTAAGATTTCATCTCAAGAAACAGGAAAGGTCTCAAATACACAACCTAACCCTACACCTTAAGGAACTCGAGAGAGAGCAACAAAGAAAGCCTAAACCCAGCAGGAGAAGAGAAATAATAAAGATCAAAGCAGAAATCAATGAAATAGAAACCAAAAAAACAATAGAACAAATCAATGAAACTAGGAGCTGGTTCTTTGAAAGAATTAATAAGATTGATAAACCCCTGGCCAGACTTATCCAAAAGAAAAGAGACTGTACCTGATCTTTTGCCCACCCAACCCAGGCCACCACCTCCTTCCAGATTGTGTGAGAGAGAAATATACTTCTATTATGTTTGAACCAATGATTTATAGAATCTGTTATTGCAGCTTGGCCTATACCATAATCAATACACTTAGAATACGTTGCTTTCAGTTTAAGGAATAATTGGTTAAGGTACTGTAACTTTTATATACCACTCTCTGTATGCAAACAATCCCATGTCGGAAAACACTTCAATCATCAGAGGAATGCCATTCACTGGTATGAATTCCTGTACAATTTTGTTGTAATTGATTAAAATAAAGTTCAGATTTACAAAACTAGAGTAAACAATTATAGCAAACCTGCTGGTAGCTGTAAATTCTTACAGCGTTTATTCACTTATTTATTAAAAACGTTGAATAGTTTCCAGTTCCAAGTCAAGCTCATAAGGAGCTTGGGAGTCATTTCTCCTATCTACCCCCAAAGAAGCTGAATGAGCTGAAATCCACAATAATTCTGGGATCCATTAAAAGACTGAGGTCACAGGGCAAACCTCTGTCCCCAAAATTATAGAGACAGGTGAATCCCACCAAGAAAAACTTCCTGGAAACCTAGCAATAGGGTAGGAAACCTAAATTGTAATTGACAAATTCCTGAAGGCTCTGGGTTGACAAGTTTGAGAATTAAAAGCTCCAGAGTAGAATCTGGCCTTGGGAAGGTGGGAGGCACTTTTTATGAGCTTTACCTCCAAGAGCCCTACCAGGTTCTCACAGCAAATGTCAGAGAAAACTGCCCTCTTCTGTCTGGCAGAAAAACCTAAAAAATATTGAACACTTACTATGTAATGTACCAGGCAATGTATTTGTTGGAGTTACAGTGGTATTAAACAAAAGCTATCCTTTTGGGGAGCTTTTTTTTTTTTTAATGTATTTATTTGAAAGAGAGAGAGAGAGAGTGCACAAGCCAGGGGAGGGGCTGATGGGGAGGGAGAGGGAGAGTATCTCAAGCAAATTCTGTGCTGAGTGTGGAGCCCATTGCAGGGCTCCATCTCACAACCCTGAGATCATGACCTGAGCTGAAACCAAGAGTGGAAGTTCATACAATGGAATACTATGCAGCCATTAAGAAAATAAAATTTTGCCTTTTGCAACAATGTGGATGGAACTAGAGGGTATTATGCTGAGCGAAATAAGTCAATCAGAGAAAGACAATTATCATATGATCTCTCTGATATGAAGAATTTGAAGAGGAAACATCCAAGCTGAGGACTGAAGGGAACAGAAGCTCTCTCTGTAAAAGCAGAGCGATCCATATTCCGTTCACTCACATTTTTCTTCTTGACTTTCCAGACATGCATGGACACCAAAGATCCTAGAGAGAAGCTGACAGAAATAGACTGACCTCCAATGTATCTGTAAGGTCAATTGCTTGATCTCTGATGCCTAAGATTATTACAGAGAAACATTTGATGAGAAAAAGAAAGTCATTAAATTCCTGGATGAAGCATGCCATAGATCTCTTCCGCCCAAAACCTGTCAATCTTTCAGAGAAGACCATCTGAATTTTGTGAACTGTTTGTTGAGATTGCTTTTCATGGGTTGATTAATTAGTTACAGTGTACTATCATAATGGTCTTTATTAAATAAAATGTTCTGTGGTTGGTTAATACAGCTCCCATTTATTCAAATAATATAACTTTATTTCTATTGCTAATCAAATATACTATTTCCAGCTGGTTAAATACAGTGTCTATAATAATTTTTATTTTAGAAATTGGGCTTTATTTTATTTTATTTATTTGACAGAGAGAAAGAGAGGGAACACGAGCAGGGGGAGTGGGAGAGGGAGAAGCAGACTCCCCACTGAGCAGAGAGACAGACATGGGGCTCAATCCCAGGACCCTGAGTTCATAACCTAAGCCGAACGCAGATGCTTAATGACTGAGCCACCCAGGCACTCCATCAGAAATTGGGCTTTCAATCAGGCCCATTTGTGCCTATTTTAACATTGTTTCTATTGAAAAGTCAGATTCAAATGATACCAAATTGTATCACTTGGACAAACAATGCCGTTTCCAGAAAAGCTGGATTCCATATGTAATAATTTCAAAACCTGAAAATGATGGTTTTCACACTCTTTCTGAGTAGTGCAAGTTCTATGTGTAAAACATAAACTCAGGGCTGTTCTCAGTGAAGTGCAATGAGAGATCAGCACCTGCCTTCCCCACTCCCATTTATCTGTAAAGCAATATACTCGTTCTTTTATACAGTTGTTTCCATTCCAAAACCAGAGGAGAGGGTACTTGAAAAGCCCAGAGTAATGGTTTACAAACTGTGCCCCCAGAAATCACTATTTGGAGTTGCCTGGGGAGGTAGGTAGAAAGCGGAGAGAAAAGGAGAGGCAAGAGGCTGGCACTAAAGGAATGAGAGGTGGTGGCAGCAGGACTTCAGGCCTGTCACGGTCAAGAGAGACAGGCTAGGCTGTGACGACCTGTGATCTCAATGGCAGCATGCCACAAACGTTTATTTCTCTCCCCACAAACACCACTGCACGCCTTCTCTTCCATCTGGTAAGTCCGGGGTCCAGCCGTCATCATGGTGTGATGCTACTGTATCAATCTTTGGACTCCACTGCTGCTGCAGTGGGAAGAAAGAAATGAGGGTCCACAGGGCTTTTAGAGCCAGCTAAGTGACATGTTTCCTAGGGAGGAATGCTGTCATGTGGTCGCAACCTAACTTTGAGGGAATCTAGAAGACAGAAGCAAGCACCTGAAATAGACACAAACTTTTTTTGGCTCTACCACTGTTTTGGTGAGAGCAGCTATTTATCTATTTACTCATGCATAATGTTTCCAAGGGATATTTTACCTGAAGAACACGTTTTCTGGCTAAAAAAATATATGCAGACACTGATCCAAAAAATAAAAATGCTTATTTCAAATCTAAGATTGCCTCATTCTGGTATGCTTCTGAGGATAGAAAACCTTTATGATTTGACCAAGTCCAGGAAGACTGTGGATAGACTGATGTACTGACTTGTCAGAATCAACAAACAAGGACATCATCCCCTATAGATGCTGAGCTTCCATTCTAGAATGGGAGTTCCAGAACAGAGCATAAAGCATTGGTGCATACAGAGCATAAAGCATTCATTCCATCCTTTTCCTAGTTGGCCTTCTCAGGCTACCGAGAGTAGACACTTAAGACCTACATTTCCAGACGTAGCTTGCAGCTCGGATTCTGAATACATTCTGGATTTGACAAATCACATGCACCCTGCATGGGATTGGGCATTTGGAAGTAAGGTGGAGGCCTTGCCTCTGCACTGTTGCCATGTCTTCCTGTAGACCTCCTCCCAGAGACAGTTGAAGTTTATCATGCCTTTCTCAGCAGATGTTCCAAGGTCCACACATAAATTCCATGGGTCCACTGTGTCCAGAGGCACAGTGGAGGACACAGATGCTGTTGAGTGAATCACAGTTCTGGAGCTAGAAGCATGGTGGCTTTTTAATTACGGCAATTCCTGACTACAACACAGGGCTGGTGGTGCTCTGGAGCTCGTAGCTTCCTGATCAGGGACGAGATGGAAGCTCTTTTGATGGTCCTGCTTTGCGGTGAACTTAGAGAGCTGTCTTCTTAAAACTTGACCCAGAATTTACTTATTGAGTCCCTCTCCTGCCCACTCTTAATCTCTTAATGATTTTCTATGCCATTTAATGCCTTCCTGATCAAACTAGTTAAAGTAGATTCTGTTTACATCAATTAAGTCCTGACTGATACAGGACCCAAATGGGGAACAGTTATAAATCTTGTCTTGATGAATTAAAGAAAAAGACAGTACCATGTGGGGACATTTTTAGTAACTTACTCAAATGGTCCTGTACGAGGATATGTACAATTCTCACTCAAACCCTATTTTCCTAGCATTTTGTAGGCACTACTGGTTTTTATAAATGAGCTAAAAATTGGGGTTCCTGGGTGGCTCAGATGGTTAAGCATCTGCCTTTGGCTCAGGTCATGATCTCTAAGTCCTGGGTTTAAGGCCCATGTAGGGCTCCCAGCTCTGCGGGAGTCTGCTTCTCCCTCTGCCTCTCCCCCTCTGTCTCTCTTCCTCTACCTCTCCCTCCCTTTCCCCCCCCCCCCCCCCGCCCCCTGCATCACCTCCTGCATCTCCCTCTGCCTCTCCCCCTCTGCTTCGCCCCCTTGCCTCTCCCCTTCCCCCTCACCTCTTCACCTCCTCCTCTGCCTCTCCCCCTCTGCTCCTGCTCTCTCTCTCTCAAATAAAATCTTAAATAAATAAATGAGCTAAAAATTGAATAAGGATCCTAAAAAAGGTAACAGAAGCTGCAGATTATCCTTTTTTTTTTTTTCATAGCAGGGACCAGCAAACATTTTCTATAAATGACCAGAGAGAAAATATTTTTGGTTTTGTGGCCCATATGCTCTCTTCCACAAATACTCAGCTCTGCCATTGTAGTGTAAAAGCAACAGGAGACATTATGTAAATGAATGGGCGTGGTTATGACCTAATAAAACTTTATTTACAGAAATAGGCAGTGGCCAGATTTGGCTGGCAGGTCATAGTTTGCCAATCCTTCTTCCACAGTAATAATAGCCTAAATTTTATAGATGGGCACCAGGGCCACTTGGAATGAAGACTGCACTTCTCAGCCTTGCTTGCAGCTAAGGGTGGTCATGTGACTAAATGTGAGGTAAGGCCTGCAAAAGTACTGTGGGGATGGCAGAAGCATGCATTTCTGTCTCCTTTTCTCCCTTTCTGCTGACTGGAAGGTGGTCACAGTGCTGACAACTCTAGCAGCCATCTTGGATGAGGTGGTAATCTCAGGACAGAAAGACATGCCTTAGAGAAGTAACAAGACAGAAGGTGACTAGATCCTTGACAGCTGGGAATGTCAGGCATACGCTTGAATATATAAGAAAGAAGTAAACTATTATCTAGTTGAAACCACTTTGGTTTTTTTTTTCTGTTAATCATAAACAATCCTAACAGATCAAGCAAGAATTCAAAAAGCACAGTAAGTAAATAAGGAGCTGCTCAGTAAATGATTTTTACTGAAATACTCAATGGCCATGAATTGAAATTGGCATTACATGAAATGAGGCTATCAGGGGTTGGCGCAAACGATCTAAATGTCAACCTTTTTTTGGGGGGGGGGGGGGGGGGCTCAGGTAAATAGGGGGGGAGGGGGGAGGAGGGGAGCTGGCTGGAGGGAGAGAGAGAATCTAAGCAGACTCCATGCTCAGGGTGGAGCCCAACAAGGGACTCAACCACAGCCCAAAGATCATGACCTGAGCCAAAATCAAGAGTCAGGTGCTCAACCAACTGAGCCACCCAGGCACCCTGATCTAAATGTTAATTTTAATTACAAAATGTAAACATGTACTTGGTTTCTGGTATTTGCAATACCACATTTCTATATATGAACTTTCTTTGTAGGAAGTAATTTCATTTATTCATGATATGAAATAGAGAAAAACTAATTACATCAAAAGGAAGTAAAACAAGTCTCAATCTAGTTATACAGTGAGAATTAAAAATTCATAACTAAAATACTCACCAGTTATAGGATAAGCTGCCATTATATATAGTATTCGTATTTATATCACAGTTTAGTCACTGTGCTACAGAAGTAGCTTTCTTAGTTTTTACAAATATTTCTCTATACCATTAATACCATTAAAATAGTTTTCCCATCTCTATCCATCTCCCCAGTGCTCCCTGTAAAGAGAATATCTCATTGGGTACTATTTGTCTTCCTAGGTTAAGAAAAAAAATTCAGAAATAAGCTCTAGCTAAACTCTTTACAACCTTGCTATTCAATGTATGGTCCTTAAAAAAAAAAAAAAAAAGCAAACAAACAAAAGGGCAAAAATAGACCCATAAGTATGGAAAACAAACTGGTGGTTGCCAGAGGCAGCGAGGGATGGGCAAAATGTGTGAAGGGGAGTGGGAGGTATAGGCTTCCAGTTATGGAAAGAATAAATCACAGGGATGAAATTTACAGCATAGGGAATATGGTCAGTGGATTTGTAATAGTGTTGAATGGTGACAAATGGTAGTTACTCTTGTGGTGAGGAAGGGTAACATAGAGTTGCAGAATCACTATGTTGTACACCTGAAACTAAGGTAACATTGTGTATCAACTATACTTCAATTAAGCAAGCAAGCAAGCAAGCAAGAGTATGTTCCTTGAACCATTGGCACCACCTGGGAGCTAGTTAGGAATGCAGAATCTTGGGCCACACTGTATCATAAGTTGATTTTTAATAAGGTCGCCCAGATGACTTTGTATGCATGTTCAAGTTTAAAATACTGCTTTTTAATTCTTCTGCACTGACATTCAGTAGCAAATATTCTTTAACTTTGTTTGCTCTTTCAATCTCAGAAAAACCCAACAAACTAGTGAGATACTTTTGTATTCCTAAACTACCCACCAAACATAATAACTAAGGTCAAATATCAGGAAGCCAGAAAAAGAACTAAAATTAGCATATATGTCTCATAGGATCAGATTCTTTCCCTTTCATGATCTCAAAGCACTTCTTTTTAGTAGGAAAGATAATAGGCTTATCTCAGGTCTTGAGGATGAAGAATGAGATTTTAGTCATAAATCCTTAATGATAAGATGCCATATCTGTAAAGCTATTTGGAGATCCTACAGAGTCTATTAGACTTTGATAAATAAAACGGGTGGTTTTATTTCTTAAAACATCAATTTATTAAGAGCCTGATACAAAGGCTATTATATTATACTATCCTCACTACAAATATTTCAGTTTCATGGTACTATAAGTGAAAGAATATAAAAACTTTTATGTTTTTTAATGCTGGTTAACACACCCAAATGTATGCTTTGGGGATTTGGAGGACAGCACAGATGTAACCCTAGGTTTAAAAGTACAAACTTTGAAGAAAAGTTAAAAGCCTCTAGAATTAGAATACTTAAAGGAAATTGAGAAATAATCTTCTAACCTTTGTCAAAGAATGGTTTCTGGCTGTTCACAATCTCCAGCATCAACCAGGAAAAAAAAAATGAGTTCCATATAAAGGATGAGAGTTTTAGGTAAGGCATAAAATTAATAATGGAATATCTCTTTCTTTAAGGGTATTTAAAAATATATTGGGTAGAATCCCATCCTGATCTAATTGTGGCCTTGACTAGATGGAGAAAGATAGATTCTATGACTCCTCAAGGTCTTTTTCAACTTAACATCCATTGAACAGTCTCTGCATAAATAAAATTCCATAGTGAAAATCAACTCAAGCCCCTTGTACCTTCCACCATTCCATTTTCTAAGCTTTGGCTGAAGTATTCAGAAATACTGGCAGGTATATTACTCCTTCTGAAGAAGAAATAAGTAGTAAGATTCTTGATCCCTTTCATACTGGCAGTTTTAAAGATTTTGAGTGCATTTCTGATACTTCTTTGAATTCATATTCTACTGTACGTAATAAGTTCTTTTCCTGCACGTTTGACATATCAGTTTATGCCTGAATTAAAAGCCTTATTAAATGTCTCAGTCAAGAACAGGAAGATTCATTAGATTCACGTTTTGCTGAATCCCATGTGATCTCTACACAGCAACTGGGGTGACCAACCCTCCCGTTTTCCTGGGACTGGAGAGACTTTTTAGTGCTGAAGTCAAGACTGTTGGTAACTCTATAATTTAATAATACATCTTTCTGTGTGTGTGTGTGTGTGTGTGTGTGTGCATGCGTGCTTGGGTGCACACTCACATGTGCCTGCTCATACACATAATTTTCATGTTCTTCTAGATTTAACTTCACTTTAGAAGACAGAATAACAAGCAAATAAATACATGCCTCTTTTCAAGGTACGGGCGATGAAATGAACTGTGCCATTAAGCCGGTAGTTAGCTGTTTATCAACTTATTTTTTTAAGGATAAGAAAAAAAATCTGATGATCAATATCAGTATTGCAAAAAAAAAGAAGGAAGGAAGGAAGGAAGGAAGGAAAGGAAGAAAGAAATAAAGATCCCCCAAATAGAGACATCTTATCTTGACTATGGTACAAGTGAACCGTTATTGAAATGGTGCTTCCCTTTTGGCCTTGGTAAATCCATTTTTCCAAGAGTGAATTCATTTTCATCTTGCAAGGCTGACAGACTGAAATTCACACACTGCAATGGGCGGAGGGCATACTCTGAGCCAGGTGGCTCGTCATGTGTAATGAAAGGGATTTTCACCATCTTGTCAATCTCATTTTTTTCAAAATAATCATAAAATGGTAGAATTGGCTGAATCTGTTTCTTTTAAATAGCACGGCAGTGTAAAGCAACTGATGCTGAATTACTCAACTTAAAATTTTTAGACCAAAAAATGTTTTGAGGCTATAGAAACATTGATTGAATCAATGAAAATCCATGAATTGAGAATGATACTTAAAAAAGAAAAAGCCCTCTCCCCTCACCCCCACCCCCGCAACCAGATGCCATCATTTGAGGCAGTTACTAAGTAAGCTTTTTCCTTTGAAAACATGTATCTAAGAGGGAATATTAAATATTTATTCTGCCACTCCAGTTAGACTATATTACAGAGTAACCAAAACAACCCCACTTGATGAGAAAAAGCTTTATCTCATAGAAGAATGTCATCGACTAAGAGAAAAGGAAGGACTGAATTAGGTTTTAATCATTGTTGATCCCTAATGAAATTATTGACCCAGGCAAGGACTGTCAAGTAGTGTTAAAAGCATTAAGTGCATGATTTATGGGGAATCTGACTTTTGCAGAGCGTCAAAGTAATACTAGAAAGATTTCTTTCTAGTCACAGGAGAAAAACATAAGTGTACGGATTTTCATCACCTGAATCTGGTGTGCAAATTTAGCCCCATGAATGGCAGAGCCATCAAATCTCCTGATGTGACACAATGAACTACAAACCGTCACCTATGGCATATCCTAGCCAAAATGTTTAACATGAGTCCAGCCAAAGTTTAGACCTAACTTTCAGCACAGGAAAATAGTGTGAATGGAGGAAGTTCAATGATAGCAGCAGAAGGCAGCCAGACAAAATTAAGATGAATCATTCTGTTAAGATCCTTGGTCTGGTCTATTCAACAAGTCAGTGTATAATAGGAAAAAAATTAAGGATGATGCGAGAGTAAAAGAAATCTGAGAACCATAGCACCTACCATATGTAGGACTAACGAGCTCTAAGGGTATTATGAGAATAATTGAGAAATCTGATTGGGGATAGACTATTAGGTAAGATTAAAATTTTGACTCATAAAGGGAAAGACCATTAGAAAAACAGGATACAAAACTACTTGCAAAGTATTATTTCATTTTAACAAAAATACATCCATAAATATAAAGTATCTGAAAGCAAATAATAATCTTCACTAGTAGGAATATAGAGCTTTTCTTCTCTTAATTTTTGGTTATCTAATTTTCTAACTTTCTCAAGGTGCTTATATAGTGTTTGGACAATAAGACACTTCTTTAGTAAAAAAACTCTAAGAATTACACAGTGAGGGTGGGATTGTCATGATTCAATGCCCTTAGAGCTTTAGACCGTTTTAGACTGGTACCTAGCAGTGATTACTGCATAATTTTTGATGACTTCAAACAGAGAACTTTTAATCCCAGGTAAGGATTATTGGAGAAGACTTGCTCATCCTCCTTTTGTTTATTGCTAATAATATGTCTTCTAAACATAAGACAGTGATTCTGTTTTAAAGGAAGGAAAGAATTAAGAAAAAAACAGAAAGGCAGGGCGCCTGGGTGGCTCAATTGGTTAACGACTGCCTTCGGCTCAGGTCATGATCCTGGAGTCCCGGGATTGAGTCCCACATTGGGCTCCCTGTTCGGCGGGGAGTCTGCTTCTCCTGCTGACCCCTCTCCTCTCATGCTCTCTCTCTCTCTCTCTCTCTCTCTCAAATAAATAAATAAAATCTTTTTTAAAAAAAGAAAAAAAACCAGAAAGGCAATGAAAGGAAATTTGTGAAGAAGGGTACAGAGAAGGACAGACGTGAGAAATGAAAGAGGAAGCACATGGTATCTATTTTCAAGTACTATGATACACCCATGAATGGAGCCTTGCCGGCAGTTCCTACCCCTCCACCTGCTAACTTCTGTCTTCCCAGGTCTGAGCACAGCCGTTTTTGCCCATAAACAATTTCAGTTACCTACCCACTCACCTCATTCTCCCTAGACTGAGAGTAAGGGAATGATTTTTGAAACCACCAAAACTCAAGAATCTAACACAACCCCTGGAATAGAATGGATGTGTATATATTGACTCATTCAGAAGAAGCACTCCAAGAAAACACAAGCTAATATTTATAATATTAGAAAGCACCCTATAGCCACTACTACTACATCTCTATACATCACAGAAATTAAAGAAACACATTCTGAAGTTGATGATATCCAAAACAATCAGACAGAGAATTCCTGCCAAGAAGGCTGCAGATGTCAGGAAACCAGTGTTCCATGGGATTAGCAGATGATTTCAGATATTGTAGCCTCTGCTCTGTTTGCAGACTTAAGATTGCAGACAGCACCTGAAGCAGGAGGGAGGTCTGCTTCCTGGGTGTGTGGCATGCAGCCCCCAGACCCCCTCCAGTATCTCTTCTATCTTACTGGGAAGCCAGAGTTGAGTCATAAACATAAGTCCGGGGCCAGACCTGCATTTCAGCTCTTCAGGTCTGCAAACAAAGTCCCTAAACTTGCCAGATTCTTGGCTCCATTATTTCGTAGCTATATGACCTTGAATGCAGATTCCTTGTCCATAAAAGCCCAATACTAGGACTGTGCCCAGGACATTGTGTGAGTAAGAAATAAAGTGGTTCACCTAAACCCTGGACAGTGCCTGGCACCTAAATTTCTGTAATTATCAGCTCTTGTTACTACTCTTTCTCTCAGTGAAGGGTTCCACTATGCCCCTAGTTACTCAAGGCTGAGAGTCATCCCAGAGGCCTCCCTAGCCCTCCCACAGGAAATCGGCCACATCCACAATTAGCATTTATGACTGCTCCATTTTTAGGGAATACAAATGAAAGCAGTGAGCATAAAATACAGGCCTCCCAATATCTAGCCTTCGCCCATTTCTTGGCAGGCTTATGATTTCCACAATTTCCTTTACGCCTCCGAAACTTTTTTAAGCCACAGTCATTTGTTTATCTTCTTGAGGATGTGACTTTCAGTGGGAATCCACCTTACAGTTATTTAAAAACAAAAAAACATAAAACACTCTTCATCTGCCCCCTTCAGGTAAAGATGACATTTAACAATAATTGAGAAAGACACTCATGATTTAGAAATGTACCCATCAGTGTGTGATTTTTGTTCCTGAAAATGACTTGTATTGCCTACTGAAACTCCTATCATACTTTAAAAAGTTGGAAACAGATTTTTCATATCTATTTTAAAATCTCTCAGAGTTTCAGTAAATTATTAAAGTCAGTTTTTGAAAATAAAAATGTAACGTTGTGATTAATTTACAAGAACTAGTTGATATCAGGGAAGACCTGTAAGCATAATTTTAAGCAGACTCCTTCTATAATTTGTGGATGGGCTGAAAACAAATGGTAAATATAGCCAGAAATCGACCTGGTCTGTGTGAACCTGTCTTGTCTTCAAGTATCTTTTTTAGAGATGACATGAAAAACAAGGCCCTGATTAACCTGAACTTGAGTCCCAATCTTTAAATTATTATCAAGCCAATATATTTTTTTTAAGATTTTATTTATTTATTTGACAGAGAGAGACATAGTAAGAGAAGGAACACAAGCAGAAGGAGTGGGAGAGGAAGAAGCAGGCTCTTGTTGAGCAGAGGGCCCAATGCGGGTGGGGCTCAATCCCAGGATCCTGGGATCATGACCAGGATCTGAAGGCAGATGCTTAACTGACTGAGCCACCCACGCACCCCAAGCCAAGATTTTTTAAAATATGAAGCAATTCAAATTATATTCCTTTCACTAAAAATAGCCTGGTGATCACATTAATATATATTTTTCACTAACAATTATATTTTGCTGGAAACAAAAAATATTTTTATATCACTGAGAGATAAAACATTTATTTAAAAATATTGTTTACCTTTGCCTTTTAAAAAAATTTATTTTTCTTTGTGTTTTACAATTTACATGATATAATAGCATAATAGTGCACATATATAATTTACAAATAAATGATTATATATTAGAGATACCGGCCCACAGTATTTTTACTAATCAGTGTATATAATTTAAAAAACTTAAGTAACATTGCCTAGGATCAATTTTTTCTCTCAAAGCATGGTTTGAGAAACACCTGTGTCAGCATCACCATGGGGCCTAAGCCCAGAAAACCTGACTTTCAGCATGTATAGTTGGGATCTGGAATGTGCATTTTTAACCAGTACCCTTGCTGAAGGTAGTTCATAGTCTACATGTTAAAAAACACAGTGTTGAAGGAAATAAAAAGCATTTTGTGGAGCTCATGATTGCCTGTGAATAAGGCAAGTAAGTGGTAGCCAGATGCAGTGCCCATAATCAGCTGTCTCCTCGTTCATCTTACGGGGAATACCTTGCAAAGCTGACTTCGCTCAAGTGTATAATCCTCTGATCCTCGGGGATGACATTATGTCTGAAAGGATAGCTCTGTAATAATTGCCCGTTAAAAAATGTATGTTTCCCTGGCATCCATTTACAACCCTAAAAATGCCATTCATTTCAGGTGTTGTGCTATGGGTTAATCATTGTAGGATCATCAGAGAATACACATAGGATACACTTACACACACGGTAAGTGTGATTTCTTTTGAATTCATCAGAGGGCCCAAGTCTAATAAAGTAGAAGAAGATCAATAAATAAGTAAGTATGGAACTAAACAAATATGTAAAAAGTGAAAAGCGCAACTTTAAACCCAAAAATCTGCCGTTGTGACCAATACCATTCAGGGCCCATAGAAATGCTTCTACACCCCGTTTGCTGTATGTCCTCCAAGAAAAAGTGATCACATCCAAAAATTGTAAAGGTTTGGGTTATCCTGCTAAGATCATTGGAAGTGAGCATTGCTTCAGAGCAGGGAGAAAAGACAAATTGATCACTGCAGCCAATCCCATGAATGCAATCTAGACTTACCTCATGAGGTATTTGTTTTCCAGGAATGCTGGGTGTCATTTTCTTGCTTCTCCAATACATTGTTCCGTAGGTATTCAATGTTTAGCAAATCTCTTCAATGATTGCAACCTGGCAGCGAAAGAACATTTTGCAATATTAAACAATTCATATCACTCCAAGATTGGTAAGTGTGTAGATCTACACAATCCATTCACAAAATCGGATACCAATGCTTTACATTAACAACCAGCTGTGCCTTGAACACTAACATTAACAAATAATTTATTTATATAAAATATTCTTAATTTTTCAATATGTTAAATAAAATTTCAGCTTTATTTAAAATCCTATATTGTGAATTTTTCTTTTCTATTTGAATGTTATATACAACGTAGTTTAGAATAAAAATGGCACTTCGTAACAATATATATTAAAAAAAATTTTTAATTGTCTATATTTGTTTAAATGCATATTCTTGATGAAAATATATTCCTATGTTTCATATATTCGATATATTTTGGACACTTCATAGAATTACATTTTATTTTAATTCTTTCAGGGCACAAATTTTGAGAGAATATTGATTACAATAACACAGTGATTTTTATTGAAATGAAGACCAGAAAAATAAATTTGATTAAATAAATACACAATAATTATGAATTATATCTCTTTCATTTTATTAATCATCCAACATTGCCAGTCCAACAACAAAACATCCAGTCAAGTGTAGTAACAATTAAACCAACTTGCCTTTGATATTTTCCCAACAAAAATCATAACTTTACATAGTTTCCGATTTTTTCTTATGATAGTATAGTTGTCAAGGCAGAGGGATGCGACGTATTTTATTTAACAGTGGTTTAGCTTGATTTGTAACTTCTAAATATTTAGACATATGGTGTGTAGGCCTTAATTTGTACTCTTGCCTTGGACTACACAAATGTTAGAGGCAGGCCTAAAAACTATCACAATTGAAAACAAGACAAAACAAAACAAAACAGAGACAAAACAACAAGAAGAAGCTCAGGACGTCGCAGGAGCCACTATCGTCTCTGTAGGCTTCGCAGTCAAAGCTACTGGTTTTGACCCCATTTGAGATACACCGCTTATAATCGTGCTGTGTCTACTCCTGTAACAAAGCAACATTTCCAAATTGCTGGGGCTATTCCAAAGCATTTCTTTTCCATTGCTGAATCACTTTCCTGCCTGGTAGGAAGGATGTTCTCCAGATTTAGAGAACCCACAGAAGAGTCAGCCCTTACGGCTTTTGAGTGCAAACCCACACATGAAGACAGACAGGAAGTACAGCCTTTTACCATGATGTCGGATCCGTGCGAAGTCGTCACAGCCTAGGTGACATTGAGATCCCACCTGCTCCCCACCTAGGAAGAAGGTCACATACAGAAAGAAAAGCAAACACATTGGCATCCAATTTCCTGCTGGAGCCAAAAGTGTGCAACCACGTGTTTAGTTGTGCCTACAACTATGCAGTCAAGTACTGAAAGTGCTTTCTCTCTACCCTCCCCATGTACCAGCAAAAAGGCAGCTAGTTATAGATTGGTGATTCAGCAAACAGGCTCTGGCCCCTGTCTGACTGCCTTCAAATCCGGACTCCACCAGAGATCAACCAGAGACTTAGGGCAATTCTATCCCTACCTGTCCTTTCCTACCAAATGGGCACCAATGGGTGCGTACTGCAAAGGGTGCCTATAAGAATTACATAAGTTAAGTGCCTAGAACAGTATACGGGCGTGTAGTAAGTGTTGTGTGCACATTATGTAATTTTTTTAAAAATCCGTAATTATGTCCCCAGTTACAAGAGTCCAGAAGAGCTGTATTAGGACAGTCTGTTTCGAGCTGACTGCTACCGCACGTCCAAGGAAAAAATTGTGACATTTGGATATTGCAAGGCTTCTCTTATCCTAGACTCTGGGCTATTTAAATTGCACAATTCACTGGCATACACACCTTTTTTTTTTTTTCCTTTTCCCTTTCTGGTGTAGTCCACACTCCTTTCTTAACAGGATTTGTGGTAGCCGACAGCATCAAAGCACACTTAGCAAAGATCAATGAATATCAAAACAAACGGATGGCTAATCAATTACTTAGGATCACTGCATAGTTCTAGATGTAGATCTGACTGTGCCCGCAAAACAGTTTCTTGTTGGGGGGGGGCGTGGGGCTTGGGGTCCAGATACTTTGACAAGAATTAGTCTCCTCAAGCTGAGGAGCGGTGGGGGCCTCTCTCTCCAAGCCTCAAGAATTACCTCACTGCCACATATGACAAGTTTATTCACAAAACTTCTCTCTTCCAATCCCCCTCTCCCTTCAACAGTTTTCCAAAGGTATGTAAAGGTGGAGGGCCAGAGGCAGGTTGCAGGACGTCCTGGACAAGGGAAGGAGGAAGGAAAGATCATGAGCTAACCCGTGTGTTTACTCTTCCCATATAGTTTTTTCAATAGAAGCCCTAAAAATTTCTCTTGAAACGCAGAAGTTTTGGGCATAAAACCTGAAAAAGTCTGATGTAAGAGGTGAAAATGCTGTTTTTCAATCAGGCTCAAATTTCTGAAATAATGATCTTTTTGCATGCTTTTGGGAAGGATGTTGGTAATATGGTCACAAAATTTTTAGCAGACACATAAAATGGCCCTTCTATCGTCTTCAAGCTCCCTCATGCATTTCTACAGACGATTTACAGATTTACTGGATTCGAGCAATCTTTATATCAGACACCTTTGAACATTTTCGATGAGGTATGTTTGTTTTCCAGGGCTTTCTTAACAAGTTTGTAAGCTAGGCAAGGATCATGTCTTTTAAATCAAATTCGATGCAGATCTTGGCACTGCAGTTTGCATGTAGGTGTCCCATAAATATTTACTGTTGATTATTTAAAAAAATAGTATGAACTTTGTGGGGTTTTGGGGAGAGGCAAGAGGAAGTGAGCCAGAAAACAGTAATCCTTATATGTTAATTACCGTCTTCCATGACTTAAAAAAAACATAAGCATCAAAACACAAACACCAATACTGTGCCTAAAGGTATGTCAATTCCTTTTTTTAAAAGGGGTTAAAATAAAAAAAGAAGAGCATCAAAACTATTGTAAAAAAAAATTAGGCTAATTCTCTAAACACATGTAACGTATTGTCAGGAGGAAGAGGGAGAAAGCACACATCCCCTTTCCAGTTCTCTTCGTTTGTGAAAGTCTGGTCATCTAAAAAGCACTTTGCTTAAGCCCACTGGTGGTAACTTCATACAGGTGTGCGTTATGGAGGGTACAGGCTTCCCTTGGCCAGGAAACCCCAAAATTCAGTGACTTCAAGAAGGGGAAGTCTCTTTTCTCTCATAAAGGAGTCCAAAGCTGAGTAGCCCAGGTCCAGGGGGCCACAGATACAACTTCCAGACAAATCTAGCCTGCTGTCTGTTTCTGTTTCTGAGGTAAGAACAGTTTGTACATATTTAAATGGTGGGGAAAAAGTCAGAGGAAGCACATCGTGTGGCACATGAAAATTACATAAAATTCAATCTTCAGTGTCCATTAGTTTGACTGAAACAGCATTCACTCATTCAACGTCAAGCATTAACTATGACTGCTTTCACACTGCAATGTCAGAATTGAACAGAGACCTTATGACCCACAAAACCTAAAATATTTACTGTGCAGCCCTTTCTAGAAAGAGTTAGCTGAGCCCAAGCCCAGCTCTTGCCCGTGTGGTCCATTCGAGGCCCCAGGTTCCTTTCATCTTGTGGCTCTGCTGTTCTTTGAATTGTTATCTGATCAATGGATGTGGGTCACTGCCACATCCGTGTTCCAGTCCTTGGTAACAGGGAAGAGTTAAAGAAGAGGGCAAGCAATTTCTTTTTAAGCACGTTAAGCAAAAGTTGAACACGTCCCTTTTGCTCACAGGCATTCCTTTGATGAACTTATTCAAATATCCTACACATAGATGAAAACAGAATAAAAATGAAAGCAGAAAGGATGGATGGGGTGGGAGATCAGCCAGAAGTTTGATACACCATGAAGTACATATAGTACTTAAATCTTAAAATTCTATTGAGTACTTGAAGTCCATTAGGTTCCAAACAGCGAGGCATACATACTAGCTTGTGATCAAAAGTCTTCACTGTATTAATTTAAATGGTCATGTTTTGATGTGCAAGCAAATTGATTTTCAAGATAGAATAGTCTCCTGGGAGAAATTCTTGTATTTCAACGCACCACTTGAGGACAAAATGTTCTCCAGATTCCCCTCTGGACCCCAGTACATAGTATATTTGCATGTGTGTAATGGAGTAGAGACTCCAGGATCATTGGTGGCTACTAGAGATGTTTTGGAATCAAGCAAAAAGATGACATACTAGTGTCCCAAGTTTACTTGAGGTCCTGTGTCCAGCTCTGTGAAGTAGGAAAAAACATTAACCTCCCTGGATCTCAGCTCTACTGTTTATGATTTGAAGTTCTGTACTTTTAGGTAGCTAATGTTTTGAGGGAATGGTGGCAACAAAACATTTGCATTTTTGTCCAGAGTGAAATCGACTAATATGCAATCAGATTGAAGGTTCTTATCTTGACTGGTTGCTTTATGAAAAAAAGTAATTCACATTCCATAAAGAATTGAGCAAGAAAAAAAGATGCATTTTACTTTTCAAATCATGGGTTGCAGGGACTCATCGCTTTGACAAATAACCTTATATTGCTCGTGGCCAGTTACCACTTGGTTATGTGATGTGTTTGCAAAGCTCTGTGCAGCCTGTACTCCACTCTGGAGAATATGGCTGCCTGAAACTGTTCTCCTGCTTCGAGCAGGACGGCGACAAAATAAACGGCAACTTCGTCCTACAACAGTACTGAATTAGCCTTCTAAATTAGAACCATAGCCGGGCCATGCATATTACTATTTTGATACTCGACATGCTCTGAAATTAGAAACAGAATAATATTGGAAGTCTTTGGCGTGCAAGATGGTTTTAAAATTTTGAAGATTAAATTTATTTCAGTCTATTGGGTGTTTTGCAACATCTCTTAAAGCCTCCTTAGACCAACCTATACATGGAAAGGAATTCACCCTGTGTACCAGAAAAGTAATTTCCAATCAATGGGGGGGAAAACTCTTTATTAGACACCATAGGAATAACTGGCTATTCAATTGAAGAAGAAGAAAAAAATCAAATTACATTTCTACCTTACAAGATGCACAGGTTCATTCCAGGAGGATTAAAGAGCCAAGTGAAAACAATTTTTTAAAAGAATTGGAAAATTAAAAAAAAAAAAAGCCTTTGTAAGGAAGACACAAAACCCAGAATTCATAAAGGAAAATGCAGACCTATTGACCTATGTTCACATTTAAACCTTCTGTAAGACAAAAACAAAATAGGCTAAAGGCAGACATCAGACCAGGTAACATATGTGCAATATATAAAGTATATATATATATATATATATAATGGAAAAATGATTTATAAAGGACCTTTATAAAATTAACAAGGCATCTGATAAAGATATAAGCAATTTTCTTCAATTAAGAAATATAAATGGCTCATAAACAAAGGAAAACAAATGAAACAAATGACAATAAGACATTATTTTACTCATCAGACTGGCAAACATTATGAAATCCAAACATAAAAAAATGCGGTGTAGCATGTCAGTGAATGGGGGTACAGGTTGGAAGGAAATTTGGAAATATCCACCAAAATTTTAAAATCATGTCTCCAACCCAGCAATTCTACATCTGTGTAGCTATTCCTGGAAAAAATGTTTACACATGTGCAGAAATAATCCTAAACAAGGGTGTTCAATGTTTATAATAGTGAAAACTGAAAAGGCAGCAAGGAGGATGGGGAATGGCTAAATGGATTATGGAGCATTATGTAACAGTTAAAAGTATGGAATTGCATCTATATGTCCTAATATGAAAGTTCTCTATGAAATTGAATGACAAAGCAAGGTTTAGTTTAATTCTGGCTGTCTGTGAGTGTGTACATTTATATAAGGGTGTAAGGTATGGTCTCATCTATTTCAGAAGGTCATAAAACAAGACTATAATGTTTTGTTTGCATTCATATATGTGAACGCACCGAAACAAGAGTCAAAGTCTACACATCAAACCAGCAGTGGTCACCTCTTGTTGGTTGCCACCCAGGAACATGATTGGGTGAAGCGGGCAGAAGAGGAACTTTCACTTAGACTCTGTCCTTTGATTGTGAGTGAATTTATGGAGAAGGCCCTCTCTGAGAGGATTTATCCTGCATTATTCATGCAATTAAAGCTAAATTACAAACAAAACACAAATATCTTGTGAGAAATTGGGAGGCCCCCCGATTCTCCTGTTTGCCCACGAGGTTTCTGCAGCAGTGACTTTCACTACGTATCTCTACAAGTCACACTGGCCAAGTGTGAGGTAAACCTTCTATTTGTTCATAAATTTACTATTTTATAACATTTGGACGGAAAGTGACAGTCATTCCCTGGCTTTGTAATTTATTTTATTGCCTATAAGTAATAACTAGAAAAGAGGGCTTAAAAGCAATCCTTATTTTCAAAAACTTTAACCAATATTTGTTCTGAAATGTCAGGCTCCCCGGTAAAATATCAAAATGCTTAAAATGAAGGCTTTTTTTAAAATTAGGAAGTAAAAGTTACTTATATTTATAACTATACTCTAGGTCTAATAGAATGCATTAAGATTTCTGCCAAATGTTCTTACTTAACATTTTTCTAGCTTTAGCAATAGCAACACGTTACTTTCACATTAAAAAAATCTTAATAATAGCATATGGTAAATTTGTGGGAAAGTTAATATCTTCATTTGATAGTTGAGTAAATTCAGGCTACACTAAGATCAAATTAACCAGAATTCAGATTAGGACTCAAATTTTCTGACTTCTGGCCTATAGCTGTTTTTTCTTTTCCCTGCATATGGCTATCTCCCACAAACTACACACTCTCTTAAATCTTCTGATATGTTTTCTAAAACTTCAAGGTTTATATCTGAGGATTATAATACAGCATTTCACATACTGAGATTAGAATATAACATTAGAAGCTCAGTAAAATTCATCTTCAGAAAAGCTGAAATTTAAGATAATGATAACTGTGTCTGAACTGTGGATTAAAATAAAGAAGAAACTTTACTCTTGCAGAGAGGATGAGACTTGGAGAAATAAAATTTTGGTCTATCACAAAATACATGCCCATTTGTATATTACAGAGGGATTCTCCATACTACTTCATTTTAAAATTAACCCTTCACTGTTTTTTTCATTTTAAAATTGATTTTAAAAAACTATAGTCTAAAGTAATTCTGCATTACTTTTTCAGTGACGTAAAACTAAGGTGCATATTATTCCTATATCAAATTTTTAAAAAGTTTTACAGAAAGATTTTTTTGCTGTGTATTTTATATCAGATTTCAAGAAAACAAATCTTACATGTAAACATATCTTAAGTCAAAGTTCCCCCAAATGCTCTTTAAAATTGTGTAAATGCAGGTAAGCTTTTAAAATTTAAAATGCTCTTTAAAATTGTATAAATGCAGTCCTAGGCTAGCTTCTATTACAACATATTGCTCCATGTGTCAGTATTGTACTAGGAAATTGCAAGCAACCACATACATGCCTGTAGATTTTACCCAGCACAGCTGACCAAAATATATGTCAGAGGGGCGTTTTACAGCTGATTTCATTATAATGTCTGGTGACTACCAGCAGTTATAGAGACCATAGGAGAGAATCCGTCTTTCTTCCCCTGAATTATCAATTATCAGTTGTCGTGAAACTTAGTGGCTGCAAGTCTGTGGCTTAGATTTTATGATGTATCCCTGACTTGAAATCCCACAGCGAGGACTGTAGACCTATGTGTATGTTGAATTCACACTAAAGCAAGTCAACTGCAGCGCCAATGACAAAATGGGAACGCTCCAACCGCAAATTACACCATAAAGGAAAACAAGGACATGGGGAAATGTGATCAAATGGTATTTACCCGCCTAAAGCGCAAAAACTTAAACCTTCGCCCTTTTCTGCTTTAGATTGTACCACTGCCCGGTTTACCGTCGCGTATTTTGGGAGATAACATAATGGAAAAATTCGAAGGTGTGATTAGTCTTGGAAATAATAGCTTTAATATGTATGAATATTAACCACTTGCAGGCCACATAAAAGGAAGATGCTTAGGTGGGCCCCTGCCTCCGAGCTGGCCTTGAAGGAGAAAAGAACAAATGATGCCGTAACTTTCAGGTTTGGGAAAGTCTACTTTCGCTCTTATAAAAAGATGAAGGTGTCGCTGCGGCGGCAAGGCCCACGGCAAGAACGCGGGCGGCCAAGGCTGCCAGGAGCACTGAGCTTCCACTTGCACCTAAGTCACAGCTTTCGCTACTCTCCTCTTTGGGGTGACGGTGGAAAGGGAACTATCAGTAAGACAATCTGAGAGGCATTCTCTCTCCTTGCACTGTGTCCCAGCTCGGGATTCTTCCAAGTTCCATTCCCCCTTACTCCATGCAGCTTCCTGGCCCAGGGCTCGCCTTCTCTTCCCTACCTGGGTCACAGTAGGTTGGGCACCTGGGCTCGCCTCGCCCCAGCCTTGCCTCCCTCCAGCCTTATGGCCCGCGGCGAGCGCAGTGTCTCCAGCGCTGGCCTCGGCCGGCGAACGTGTGCCTGGACTTGAGACAGCCGGGACCTAAGAAGCCCGGAGACACCAGAAAGGAAGCTCCCGGGATGCAAGCATCTCCTGTAATGTGCTCGCGCCTTATAGGCACAAACCCGAGCTCTAACTTCACTCCCTCTAATCGCGAGGAAAATAAAGGGAGCGTCGCAATGCTCTCTCGTACCTAGCCACGCACGGTTAAATTTCTGGCTCCCGGGGCCAGCTAAGACGCGGGATTTGCACCGCAGCTTCTCAGCTCCCAGAGCCCGGGCCGGACGCTACTTGCGGCTTCTCAGATTTCTCCCCTAAGTGCGAAGGAAATAACCCCTTTTGCTCTGCGCCTGCGAGGCCGGCGGATCTGAGAGCCGGGCCCTGCTGGGGAGGACTCGGCGGGCCGGGGGCTCTCCGGCGGCGCTTGCAGCGGCAGCTCGTCTGCGAGGGTTAACAGAAGTCCCCGCGGCCGGGAGGGTGCTGAGGCTTCCTCTCGCCAGCCCGGGAACGTGGATACCGCTCCTGCAGGATGTTCGCCGGCTGGGCTGGGCAGTCAAGAAACATGAGAAGGCCTCGGTATTCCTGTTCCCGGGCCGCGCGCGCCCGTCTGGGTAAATAAAGCCGAGACGACGGCGGTGGCTGCGGTGAGCGCGCTGGAGCCCGCGCCGAGAACATGCGGCGGGGATGGGAGTGCGCCTAGCCTCGACGCGGGAGAGCCAGCCGCCCTGCCGCCGGCCGCCGGCCCCACCGCCACAGGTACAGCCCTCGGGTCTCGGCGTCCCTGCTCCGGGCCTCGGGACGCAAGACTTGGCTCTGGCTCCGGAGCGGCTGGTTCCCTCTGCCCCCGGCGCTCTCCCCGCCCTTCCCCCACCCCCTTCCAAGGTCCAGTGGGCACGCGCCCTGGTGGTGGCCGAGGCTGGCCCGAGGGTCTGCGAGGAGCCTGGGAGCCCACCTGGCCGCTCCTCCTTGGCTTTAAAATTGTTCGCGGGCGTTGGGCGGGGTAGTTCCGCAGGGAGGGAGCTCCCCAAGCGACAGTTTGGAGTGAGACAGGGTAAGTGGGAAGTACAGGAGCAGAGAAGAAGCCCTGGGGACCGCGCCTGGGCCCCGGATGAGGGCCAGGAACCGCACTTCACACGCACCACCCCCCGACCCCTTCCGGTCAGGACTCAGCTCTCGGACCTTTGCAGCCCCTTCCCACCTCGCCTGCTGCCCGCAGACCCAGATCGCGCCGGCTGTCTGTGGTTGCGGTGTCTGTGTGGGCTTGGGACAGCCGGGAAGGGACCTTTCAGCGGAGTCGCTAAGAAAAAGTCGCCGTTGAATATGGGAGGACAGGACTGGGGTGGGGACACTGTGGGACTGAAAAAGGGTGTGTTTTACAAATAACGCGGCATGAACGCAAAGCACTAAGCGCACTGATTTAAAAAGGAAAAAAAGAACCAAGGCTAGTCCTGACCTTAGAACAGGGACCTCGAGCACGGAAATTTGCTTTAACACTTTTCGCCGAGGCTGTGTGCACACTCCAGACACGTACCTGTCTGCGTGGGAGGACTCAGCCTTACGGTACGCGGGGCAGCCAGCAGAAGTCTGACTTCACCTCCGCGCGAATACTGACGGTACCTGTCGCTTAATCGCTGTGGTCACGGCCCTAAATGTCGCGCGTGGCCGCTGCTGCGGTGGCTGGAGGGCGGGGCAGGGGGCGTTGGCAAGTGTGGGCGCTCTTCGAGGCAGAAGATCTGTACGTGTTAGTGTGGCAGCCCGCGCCAGGGCGGGGCGGGGTGAGGGGGCGCTGGCAGCAGTGCGGAGGCGGCGGGGAAGAAACAGGAGCTACCCGCAGGCGCGAGGCGGGGTGATGGGGGCGGTAACTCGACTGCTCCGCGGCTGTGCGGACTTGAACCTGAGGCCCACGCTCTGCGGCCTGAGGCTCCCGGCCGCCGCGACCCGGGAGGTGAGCTGAAAGCTTTCTTCAAGGATGTCAGCCACAGGCTCGGTGGTGTGCGGACCGTGATGCCTCCTTCCGCTACTAGCACCTATGCAACCTCAAATGGCTCCCCGAGACCCCAGAAAGGGGCGGGTGAGGAAGGGCTCCGAGCTTAAGGCTCACACCCTCGCTTTGGAAGAGGACAGCACTAATAGTGGGCCCCGGGAGGCCCGGGACTCTGGCGCCTTAGACCTGCCCGGACCCTGCGCATCCTGAAGCGGGCTGAGGGATGGTAGGAAGACTCCTCGAGAGGGAGACAATGTGGTGCATGTGTCCCTGATGCCACCTAACTTTCTAGCTCCGGAGTCAGCTAACTTTCCCTGCCCTCACCCCTAACCCCCAGGGACCTTAACCGGAGTTAGAACGCATGGGATTTCAGCCAAACCATCCAGAATCTAGAAAACATGAAAATCCCAGGAATCCCGGTGTGGCCTGGGACTCATTAACCGGGACTTGCAGATGCAGTTGTTCATATTGCCCCCAAATTTCCCTTCCTTCCAACCCCTCCTTAAAACCTGAGTGGGAGCTCGGAGATGCTTAGACTTCCGTTGTGACTGAAGAACACACCCCCCCCCCCCCCGCCCTCCGCGCCTATCCCGCTCCGCTAACCCGAGTGCAGTACTTCCAGATTTAAACCAAGAAAAGAACTCCTTTAGGAATTACTTTCCTTTGCCCACGCAGGTAAATCATTCTTGGATGAGGTTCCTTGGGAACTCGATGGCCAGGGCAAGGAGGAGGTTAGGGACCTGTCCCGGGAGCGTGCGGGGACTTGGGGGGGGGGGTGTCGGTGTAATCAGGTGGGGAGAGGCAAGGGTTCCAGTGTCCAGGTGCGTTGGTGTCGCTGCTCCCCTCGGCTCCCCAGCCCAGAGCCTTGGCCAAGTCCGGGGCTCAGGACCTATAGAGATGTGAGCGTTGATCGAGTAACGTAATGCATCATCTTCTCCTAGAACCCGAGCCCTGCGGAGCTCCCGGCGGCCAGGCCTCGAGGCGCTGCGGCCGCAGGGCGAGCTCCAGCCAGCCGGCACCATGAACACCATCGTCTTCAACAAGCTCAGCGGCGCCGTGCTTTTTGAGGACCGCGGCGCTCCGGAACGGGAACGGGGCAGCCGGCCCTATAGTGGCGTCCTGGACGGTACCCACGCCCGCCCTGAGGTGGGCATTCCGGACGGCCCGCCCCTCAAGGACAACCTCGGCCTGAGACACCGGAGAACAGGGTACGCTCACCTTCCTGGGACTCCCCGCCTGCAGCCCGGAGGGGTGGGAGCGGTGCGGCGCGGGCGTGCAAGTGGCACCACGGGCCCGTGGGTTAGGGGCCCAGAGTTCCCTGGAGGGCAGGTCTCCGCCCCTGGTCTCGCGCATTGTCCTTTTAAGGCATTAGTTTCTCAAAATATAGGGGAATCGGTTCATCAGGACAGCTCAAAAGAGGCTTGCTGGAAACGGAGGACGCCTGGAACGGCCCTTCAGTCCTCTGACAGTTGGACCTCAGGACAGGGGGCTACTTACCCCCTCCGCCCCCCACCCCCGGGAGCGCGGGTGCAGGCGCGCGGCCGAAAGCGAGGCGGAGAGGACTGAGCGGGATGTCTAGGACCGGGGCAGGATTAAGCAGTCGGGGCTTCCCAGGTCAGGCCAGACCCGTGGGCTTCCCCTCTTATGTCACGACAAGGCCTCGCCATGGCCTCGAACCTCCCGCGCATCCGCCAAGGTGCTGGCAAGGTCGGCTCTTCGCAGGGCGCCCTGGACACGCGCGCGCGGCTCGGCTGGGCCCGCTGCGAGCCCGGAGGGGGAGGCCGCGGGTCTCCCGGGCCGGGTTTCGGTTTAGCGGGGTGAGGGGCTGCTGGGGAGCGAGAACGCGCGGGTGGGCCAGCCCCTCCCGCTGCAGAGGCGTCGCGGAGGCTCCCTGGGTGCCCCGCGGGGGGAGGGGCGGCCGTCCTTGGCCGTCTCCACCTGAGAGATTGCATCAGCTGCTTGTTCTGCAGCGTTGTTGGTTAGTAAAATAGGCATTAGGTTTCGTCAAAATGTTACTACTAGTCCTTTCGGATGGAGTTGCATTTCAAAGTGTTTAAAGAGGCAAAAGTCCTGGAGGCTGCGGCGCAGGCGCGCGAGCCTCCCCGAGTGGCTGGGCGCGCGGGCGGCCGCGCGGCGACACCTCCCGGAGCCGCCCGGGAGCGCAGCGCCTAGCGTCCGGTTCCAGGCTGCTTCGACCCCTTCCCCCTTTGAGTGTGTTTTTCCTCACCGACGGAGTTTTCCATACTTTTAAAACTCTCCTCCGGTCGGGAAAAGGCCCCTGGAGTGGGTTTTTTCTTTTAAGGTTCTGCGTCCTTACTCTCCAAACCCTTGCTTGGAAAGTTCCCCTTTTTCCAGAGGATCAAAGGAAATAGCTCCAAGAGAAAGAACCAGGGCGGCGGGACGGCCATCATCCCTTGCTTTATGCCTGCCGGCCGGTGGGCGACCTTTCCTTTGACCACGGGCGACGGGAAGCCCCAAGCGGCACGCACGAGTTCCCTAAGAGAACGTTCGAGAGCTGGCAGCAGCCTGACCTGGCCCGGGAGGCCAGAGCCGCTCAAGCGCGCGGGCGCGGGCGGGCGTGGAGAGGGCGGCAGACCTGCTGGGCCGAACCATATAGCCTGAATCACATTTCCCCTCAGACCACTTCACCGTCGTCACTTAATCCTCTAACCCCTGGCTACTGCCACATGACCCCCTGCGACAACCAGGCCATTTCAAAGAGAGACGCCCAGGGAAGGATATTCGCGCCCAGAAGTCGTGTGGCCCGGGCCCCCGCCTCACCTCAGCCTGGGCGCGGGGCGGGCCAGTGCGTCTGAGCCGGAAGTCCTGCGCAGCGGGACGCGGACGCGGACGCGGCGGCCGCTGCCGGGGGGGGGGGGGGGGGGGGGGGGGGGGGGGGAGGGCGGGGGCGCGGGGCTGCGGGCTCAAAGGTGCCCGGCTGCAGGGTGTCCCCGGGGCGGCGGCCCGGCGGCGCCGCTCACCCGGGTCTCCTCCTCTCCCGGCAGGGCCAGGCAGAACGGCGGGAAGGTGAGGCACAAGCGGCAGGCTCTGCAAGACATGGCGCGGCCCCTCAAGCAGTGGCTTTACAAGCACCGTGACAACCCGTACCCCACCAAGACCGAGAAGATCCTCCTGGCGCTCGGCTCGCAGATGACGCTGGTGCAGGTAACCGCGTTGGAGGGAGGAGCCGGCCCGCGTGGTGTGCGCGCGGCTCTGCGCCCGGCGCCTCCCGCTGGGCAAGGATGGGGCCCTTCGCTGCCTCAGAGGATGCTGAGGGGTTGTAGCAAGTTTCTGGGTTTCCTCTTAGTCTTACCTATGGATTCGGGGCTCGTCGGCTCAGGAGGGATTGCGTGGTGTTTGGTTAGGGAAGCCAGTGAAAGTCAACTTCGAGTCATGAAAAGGTGTCGGGGTCTGTATTGGAGGGTGCAGATGGGACTCCCTGCCCTGATCCTCAGCCTTGAGTGTGCATCAGAACCACCCGGAGGACTGGTTCGAACTCACACTGCCGGGCCCCGCGCCTGAATCCTGATTCAGGCTTGATTCGGGCAGGTTTGGGTGGGGTCCATAATTTGCATTTCTAACAAGTTCTGGGGATGGTCCTACAGCTGCTGGTCCTGGATGAAACTTCGAGAACCACGCAGGAAGGCGCTCTACATCGGGCACCCATATTAAAGATCAAGTACAGGGTAACTTAAAAATTACATTTACTGAGAGAGTTAGGACATAGGGTGGAAGGGCAAGAAGTGGGTTTTGATTTTATTTTTATTTTTAAGTAAGAGGCATCCTGAGCATTAGCTGGAATCCACACGATTTTGCTGCTGATATTTTCTACTGAGTCTAAGAAGAGGCCAGGTTCAAGTGGTTAGTTTATTTTGTTAGGTGCAGAGAGAGGGTGCGAGGTCGTTTCCTCTCCTTTATATCTGACTAGCTTTTTCCTTACACAGTCTTATCTGGTATTCACAAAAACGTGGTGAGGCAGAGCACAGTGAGCATTTTATAGATGATGTGACCAAGGCACTGTGGCAGCTAAGTATTAGGAAGGGCTGTAGAGGTAGGCCTGGAAATAATGTAATTCCAGATCAAACTCTCTTTCCAACACACCACAGACTTCTTTAATAAATTTGGTGACATGGACTTTTATATGTGCAAACAAATTTATTCAGAAAGAGGAGGAGGAGCTAAATAAGCTGAGAAGTTTCATGTATTATTGTAGCACTACATTACTGCATTTGAGAAGCTTTGGTCATTCCATTAAATTTATAGCGAGGGAGGCCCCAAATAAAAGATAATATTTAACTACTAGATAAAATAAAACTTGCTTTCCAGAGTATTTAAGGTTGACATTTTAGGAATTGCTGGAAAGTTTGACAAAGCATGAAAGTTGACTTGTTTTCAAGCTTATTAGAACTATAATATGCATTTGTCTGCTTATATTCAGAATACAATTGTAGAGAAAAACATCTGTTTTGCTTCATGTTAACAGGCAATAGTATTAATAGTGATTTGCTCCAGCACTGGAGGGGAAAATTTATTTAGTGTTCTTGGCTTAATATCTGTTTAACATAAAACTATGAATTTTCAGTGATTTCAGTCAGAAAAACTTGACTTGTGAAAATAAGTGCATATGTTCAGATTTCAGTTTAAACAGGTATGCTATTTATTTTGAAAATACCCTATTTATAGAGCTATTTGAGTGTTTCACTGTGAGGTCAGCAATAAAGCATTAGATTAATTTTGGTATACCATACAGTTGCATACTTAATGCTTGCCATTCTTTCATACAGAAAGCATAGAACACTTTTTAATTACGAAAAGTAACTTTGTTATTAGCCGGAGATACTTAAATTTTGGGGTACAGTAGTTTTGTTGAGATGCAATACAAGTAGTTGTAATTTTAATACGGAACTAAACTATTTCCTACCTACAATGATAGCTCAAATACGAATAACCATTCTTTTTGCATTAAGATCTTGGTAATGCTATTACGATTTTCTAATTATATCTTACGTTCTCATTATGCTTTCTTTCTTTTACTCTAGTCCTCAGAAAGTAAAAATGCACAGAATTATTTAATTTTTAAATGGAGTAAAGATAATTATAATAATAAGATACCTGCTTAATGATTTCCAAATTTTTATGGTAAATGAAGATGGTTTCTAGAATGTTATAGTGATAAATGGAAAAAAATCAAAATGTATAAAATAGCCAAGGGACTTTAAACATAGAAATCCAATTTGGCTCCACTTACTTTCAGCTAGGCATAATAGGATATTGATGTAGGAGATATATATATATATATATAGATATATACATGTATATGTGTGTGTGTGTATATACGTATGCATATGTATTTACCTACAGCTGACCCTTGATCAACACAGGGTTAGAGGTGCCAACCCTCCCTGCAAGTCAAAAATCCACAGAGAACTTTGACTTCCCCCAAAACTTAACTACTAATAGCCTATTGTTGACTAGAAGCCTCACCCATAACATGAACAATTAACATATATTTTGTATATTATACGTATTATATGCTATACTCTTACAATAAAGTAAGCTAGAGAAATGAAAATGTTATTAAGAAAATTATAAGGAAGAGAAATACATTTACAGTATTGTACTGTATTTGGTGAAAAAAATCCATATATAAGTGGTCCCATGCATTTTAAACCTGTGTTGTTCAAGAGTCAGCTGCACTTAGGTTGGTATATATGGGAGAGTTTGTGAAAGTCAGACATACCTTAAACATCTAAGCAAATTCTGGCTCTATAGGAAGCCAAATAAGTTGTGTAAATACTTTACACTTCTGGAGGAAAAAATACAAAGCTAGGAGCTGAATAAAACTTTTGATCCCTGCAAATTAGACCCCTATTTAATGAGTCAAGTTCTCCCAGTGAATAAATTTCTCCTGTGGAGTCAGGCTTCTTGAGAAGTGCGATCATGTCTTTTTCATCTTCATACCCCAATATCCCAGTACTGTGCTTTCCATAAACTGTACATGTCTGCAAAGTGAACAGGTTCTGATTGGGGAATACCATTATAATCACCATGCAGCTTTCCAAAACACCGTCTTGAAAACTAGAGAATATCTTGAAATCTGACTAAGATATTCTGGTTTTAAAATCCATTCCATTGAATACACAGAGGGCGGCTCATTATCTTTAATGCTATATGATGGTTCTATAGCACAGCATGAATAGAACTCATTTTATTCCCTTCAGTATACCTGGAAATATGACATATTTTTATGTCTGTGGATGAATATGGAGTGTTGCCCTCATTTCTGGTTCTAAAGTCCTATTTCCTGTTTATTGCAGTACCTCCTATCTTTCTTGTAACTAATGTTAATAAGTGGTTATCATAACTTTTATTCTTTAACTATGAGAGTATCTTGTATTTTGAGAATTTATTTAACACTTAACATTTTCCTTTTGGCCATGTGTCAAACTGTTAAACTTTTCATAAAATGTACTTTTACCTGGTTTTGTTACTCTTACATTGATAAGGAAAGACATAAAACCTGGTCTGCAATCTCCACTAAACCTAGAAGGAAGGAACTGAAATTTTAGTGGAGGAAATATTTTTAGGACCACAAACGGTAATTTTTCTGATAAATAGAAGCTCTAAGGACATTAATCCACACCTACATTTTATTTATCCCTGAGAAATAGAGCAGAAAGAGTTATTTATTATTAAGTTCCTAATGAGATATAAATATTTTCCTAAAATTAACAGGTAATGGCGTATGTGTTTGTACTTTAACCAACCAAAATATTCTACTGTGCTTAATTTCTATGGCTGATCATTGCTTAAACATTATAAAAAAATAGACTCTGTATTATCAAAATGTGAACAGCTTCATTGTGGAATAACATAGGGTGGTATGCAATCGAGGTGTTGTATTATTGTAGGATATAGAGCTTATTGTAGAATAATTGCCTTGGAAGAAGTTTTTCAGAGAAGGGCAGATGGGTGCTATACCTGGTCCAGTGATCCCCATTCTTCACATGTATATATTTTTTAACATATTTATATTTTTTCTGGATTAAAAGAGTGAAATGTTCCCTTGGGGTGATTTCTTTCATGATCACAACGCAGAGTGCAATGCATGTGGCGTTTGAGATTACATTTAATGGTTGGATGTTAACGCTTCCTTTACTTGTAGAAGTTTCACATTCCTATGATAATGTCCATGTACTGCTGGTTAAAACTGCTAGTTCTAAGATTTTACCCCCTCTATTAACATAGCTCTGTTTTTGCTGGGTGAGTGCTTCTGCTGAGATAAATATGTAGTTATCAACTGCAAGGATTATAGCAACCGTTAAATACTTAACAAAATCTCAGATTGGTCTTTCTATGTTATTCCAAGTGTTATACTACATGGGGTAGAAATGAGATTCTCGATATTTCAGTTGAATAACTCAGAATAAGTTTGTTAATTCTGTATGTTCAAAGGTGGACAGATGCCAGCTTATCCCTTTGGGCTTACTATAATGATTGCTCTGTCAATACGATGAATGTAAACACCTCAGCTAGAGTAGGGATGAAAATTACTCAGTTTTTTTCTTCCAGCTTCTAGATATTTGGTTCTCCAAGTTTTCACTATAAAATATAGTGTTTCTTGAGCTCTGAGTTTGACATCAAAATGCTGTTGCAGAACCTAACCATGGTAAGGAGGCCTGTTTCATGTAAAGTAGAATTTAATGAGATTTGCATGACAACCTGAAGGAATCCATAGTAAGTTAAAGGTAGAAAATCTGAACTGGTATTTTTACCTTATGTGAGACAGATGGAGTTTGCATTAGTTCATCAGGACCAAAAAAAACACAAAACCCTGCAAAACAGTATTTATGCAAATTTGTTAACCAACTCTTTGCTGTTTACATGACTTAATGCAAGCAGATATTAAACACCTTGGACTATATCCAGCCCTTAAATTGTACAGAAAGTTTCTGGTGATAAAATACTGGCAGAGTAAATCTATTAGCAGATTGTTTGCCAGTCAAACTTACGAAAGCAGATCAGAGAAAGCCCATGTTAGATATCAGCAAACCTTTCTGGAAAATTTTCTTATTTGTAATTAATATACTATGGTAAGAACAGAGTATATAAAACATGAAAAAGGATATGACCGCTGTATACGTAAAACTGTAATCCCATCATGACACCTAACGGTCCTCATTTTTGTAGTTACAATTATGGCATGTTAATGTTTTTGGAAAATTGAAAGTTATTGCATTTTAATAAAATATGAAGAGTTCCATAAGAATTGAATTTTACACTGTACTATGTGATGGTTGTGCTAAAATTCATGGTTAGTTATGATTTAAGGATACTCTGAATTATATGATATTCAGTAAAGAAAGTAATAAATATGTTTTGAAGTTAAATTCTAAAAATGTAAGTGACATAGGCATAGGAGAAGTTGCATGTCAGGGGACATAAACAGGTATGTTTGATTGCTCAAAAGCAGAAGGTAGGTTAGTACCAGCTATATAAAGGGAATAAATTAGCAATTTTGTAGGAGAGCATAGACTATATCCACAGGTCTTAGTTTTTAGAGTTGGCAAGGTTATTAGGTACCACTTAATGCATTTTATAGATGAAGGGCTTGAAGTTCAGAAAAGTTGAGTGACTTCTCTAAATTCACGCATTTTTCTCAAATTGAGAACAGGAAACCAGATCTCTTTCCATTATACCAGTTATAGTTTATAGGACACTAATGAGGATTTGAAGAAGTTAAGCAATTAAATCATAATGGTATATCAACACTTGAATTTGATGATGGTGGTGGTTAAGATTCATTCAAGTGCATAGAATGGAAGATAAGGAAGTTCAGAAAAAGAATGTTCTAAAATTCTCAGTTACTACTATCCAGGACACGGATGAATACTTTAGCCATGACTTGGAGAATAGAGGGAGGTTTGAGGACTGGACCATGCATTTCGTGCTTCCATACTGAATGTCCACCAGTGTATTACAGTTAATACATAGTTCTGTGCTAATCCTTCCCTGTGGGCAGGGACAAAGTTTATCCTAACACTTAAAGATTTTTAGCACTGACCATCATGGCTAGAGCATAAGAACTACTCAATGTATGTTTATTGAATGAATAGTCCCAGAGGTTGTCTGTCTATAGAGGCTGGAGAAGACTTAAAATTTGAACCCAGATTAAATCATAGTTATAATAGCACAACTTGATAGAAAGAGGGGTTGTTGAAGACTAAGTTTTCTGCAATGTCATGGTGAGTTACTACATCAATGCACATAAATAAGAGGACAGTTATTAAGGCACAAAGGAGTTAATGAATACTGAATATATATATTATATATGATATATTTTCTGTGTATGTATTATACGTGTGTGTGTGTGTATAAATGGGGGAAACTACCATGTTTTAAAAATCCATGGAGACAAAGAGGAAAAGAATTGTGGTTTTGTTTTCTTAAAAAGTAGGATTCACCATCGGTCCATTCAATAATTAGCTCTTGCACAATGTGTAAAAATTGTTTATATTATCAAACTAAATAAAGAAAAAAAAGAAACTTCCAATACAAGCATTGCCACATAAACCATTACAGTAACGTGGAGTCACATTCTAGAATAAACTGGCAGAAAGATGTAATTAATTCTCTTTCCATATTTCATTTCATTTCCATATTTCATTTCTTTTAAAAGCAAATATTGGCCCCTCAGGTTATTTACACATTTTTTCCCTGAGGATAGCCTGATATTTAAAGGAAATCTCAAGTACCATTTTAACTTCTGGAAATCCAAAAACATCTTTTAAAAACAATGGAAGTAACTTCCCTTTGTTTTGCAATGCTTGTTTCTTTGCCTTCAACTCTTTGCTTTGGAAGCACTTGACTTTCAACTTAAAGCCGGGTGTTAATGGCATTTTTCTCCCTCTACTTTGTCTGATTGCTCTATGTCAGATGGTTCTGCTAGCTCCTCTTTTATAGTCCTGCTCCTTTGATGTTTGGAGGTTTCCAGGGTTTGGTCTTCAGTCATCTCTCTTTCTACCTCCTCAAAGCTGCCGCTGTCACCTCTGTGTGTTTGACCCACGTCTGCTCTTCCTCTCCCTTGAGTCTCAGATAAGAGTTTTATTTTCTTGCTGCATATCTCACCTGTATGCTTTTCTAGTGCCTCAGATTAATCACTCCCCAAACCAAGCACATCATTTCACCCTTAAACAGTTCTACTTTCTTTCTTTCTTTTTTTTTTTTTTTTAATTTTGTCAGAGAGAGCGGGAGCGAGCACAGGCAGACAGAGTGGCAGGCAGAGGCAGAGGGAGAAGCTGAGCAAGGAGCCCGATGTGGGACTGGATCCCAGGATGCTGGGATCATGACCTGAGCCGAAGGCAGCCGCTTAACCAACTGAGCCACCCAGGCGTCCCAACAGTTCTACTTTCTTTCTCAAAATGGCACTTTGCTTTTCTTGGTTACACAGGGATGACTTAAGGTCATCTTTAACTTTTCCCTTTTCCTCACTCACTGTGGTATCTCTCAAATTTGACTTATATTTTTTCCCATGTCCTCTTTATTGGGAACACACTTCCCTACCCATTATACTGGACACATTCCTTCAACACTTCGCTTAATTCCTCATGAAGTCTTGAAAGTAATCCTTTCTTCCTTTGGACTCCTGCATCATTTTATTTTAATGCCTCTTAAACCATTCATCACATTGTTTCCTATATTAAAGTTATTTGTACATTCTCCTTCCTCTCTTACTAGACTAGCATATGATGGCAAAAGCTGTTCTTTTTTTTATTCCCAGAATACAGTATATGCTCAGTCTCTGTAGTAAGTGCACACATGTTTGTTAAATGAACGAGTGAATGAATGGAATGAATGTCTAGTACTATTACATTCTGAGAATATTTAATGATCAGAGATACTGAGAGAGGCTTAGGTCTCTTGTGAGAAAGTAATTATGTGATGGGTAATATTTTATGTCTTGTTAATTGAAAAATAAAACTTTTTTAGGTGTCAAATTGGTTTGCTAATGCACGACGTCGGCTTAAGAACACTGTTCGACAGCCAGATTTAAGCTGGGCTTTAAGAATAAAATTGTACAACAAGTATGTTCAAGGAAACGCTGAGCGGCTTAGTGTAAGCAGTGATGATTCATGTTCTGAAGGTTTGTTAATATTTTTATTTTGCTTTACCTCTGTTAATAAGGAGTTCGCCTCAATTGCTATTTTTAAGGTCGACTCCACAAAAACATGATGGTGCCATAATGGTTCTTTTTTACTGCATGAGGTAACTTCACTTTTACAATACTATAAATGACCAACAGAATTATGGCTATTTCCTCTTGTTTATAGATTTATCATGTGTCAGAATAACATTTTCTGTGAAATTCATTAAAAATAAAATACCATAGGGAGAGATTATATAGATTCCTGCTTCCTTGCCTAAAAATTAATCTTCGGTATCAAAGATAATCTTATACACTTTTAAATATTCCTTCTTTATGTGTATATTTAGTGATTAACTATAACAGTTTGGTGGCTGGGGAAAAGTATATGTAAGTATTACCTGCTGATATTTTTCTCCCTTAGATGGAGAAAATCCTCCAAGAAACCACATAAATGAAGGGGGCTATAATAATGTAGTCCACCATCCTGTGATTAAAAGTGAGAGCTCAGTCATAAAGGCTGGAGGGATCAGGCCAGAGTCACGGGCCAGCGAGGACTACGTATCACCCCCCAAATACAAGAGCAGCTTATTGAATCGCTACCTTAACGACTCTTTGAGACATGTCATGGCCACAAATGCTGCCATGATGGGAAAGACAAGGCAAAGAAACCATTCGGGATCTTTTAGTTCCAATGAATTCGAGGAAGAATTGGTGTCTCCCTCATCATCAGAAACCGAAGGCAACTTTGTCTACCGTACAGGTAAGTCTGTGCTTTTCGTAACACCTTATTTGGGATAGAACTAAAATTCCAGCAAGGGGTCTATTTCAACAGGCATAAAGACATACTTTTTATTGCTTTTGTATGGAATTATTCACAGATAGCCCGTAATTGAATTTGAAAGCTTTTGTTTTTAATTACCAGATGTGCTTGTTAGTAGATGATGGTCTACTGGGGATTTTCACCCTTAAAAATAAAGATGAGAATTTTCATCCTTAATACTCATTTTTAATCTCAATGATATACATTCTTGGAAGAGGAATGCCCTGAATTGTAGTCAGCCATGCAAACACTTTGTATTTCTTCTTTTCTCTTAAATTCTTTGATTGCTAATAGTGGTGGAAAATGAACACAAATTAACCTGGGTGCCAAGACGCTTGTGAAAGGAAAGTGTAGATCTAGCTTAAATTGCTTTGGAAATTTTACTTTTATTCCTGGAAAGCACAAGTAGGGCTGATAAATAGCTTTGAATTTTTTGCATTTATTCCAAAAATAATGAATCGATTTCTGCCTGTTGAAAACTTTGTGATGAGTAGGAAGTTTGGTAAAAATTTCTATCTTCACTTCAGTTTCCAGAGAGTTTTGAGCAAGTTGCTTCAGAACAAAGGATATGTGTGACCTATATCTGGTGTAGATAGAGTCCAGGTCCTGAAAATGCCAACAAAGGAAATTTAGAAATGTTAGAGTTGGAAATAACTTCAGAAAGTATTTAGTCCAACCATGTTATATCATAGATAAGAAAACCCAGACCAAGAACACATAGCTAGTTACTCTTCCTAGATCAGTAGTCCAGCTTAGCCTGCATAAGGGGTAGGGAGAATATAACTATTACCAGCCTATGATGACTCTTAATGATTACATGTACTGCCACCACTCATTCATGGGGTAGTTACAATAGGCCCTCTGCTAAATACTACACAAATGACATTACAGGTAGTCCTTGTAGGAAGCTTAATATGTGAACAGTAGAGCTTTATAAAAGGATTTAAATTTGGTCTGTTTAATGTACATTCCAGATTATTTAATTAGAAATCTTACTTTTCTGTCCACAAATGTTATAAGATATATTACCTATGAGGATTCAGAGAAAATCTCAGTTTTAAAGACTTAACCTCATTTTCTGTTTGCATCTCCAACTTCAATTATGAAAACAACTCCAAACACTCTGAAATACAAAATTAGTCTTGTAAATAATAATTGGGTCGAGGAAGAAATAAAAGATAAAATAAAAGACTATTTAGCTAATAACAAAATTTTAAAACTACACACTAACATCTAGCTAATGTGACCAGAGCAGAATTTGGAGATAATTCAGAGCTTCATGAATTTTATTTACAAAGATAGGTAAGGATAGGAAAGCAAGTCATTCAAGTACAGAGAATTGGAAAAAGAATAAAAACAAAAAAGTTACAATGGAAAGCTGAAAAATAAAGAGTTGACTCTTCGAAAACAATACTAAAACAAGCAAAAATTGGCACAGATTAACGTTGGTAGTAAGAAAGAGGTACAGCAATCAATACAAGTCATTAAAAATATTTTTTAAATGGTGCTGTACTTGTACAGTTATTTGACAATATACTATATGCGAATGTGTAGATGAAATGAAGTAGTATTATCCCACACAAATTAAATTACAAAATTATGATGAGAAAAGTTGTAAATACCAGTAATTCAGGAAAAGTCAAGGTTTTTAGTAAACTCCATTCCCAAAACACATGATTTGATAGAGCCATTGGATTTTTTTCCAAACTTTGAAGAAATAATTAACTCTCATGCTTTATGCATTTTTCTGGAACATGTAAAAATATGGGAAGTATGTCAGTTTTTAAAAATGTAAATGTTATCCTAATCCAAAACCGGATTAGAATAGCATAAAAATCAACATTTTTATTTACGATACTGATGCTGACTTTGAAACAACAGGAGAAATATTGATAACAGAAGGTTAAGTGAAAAACAATTTAAAACTATGGAGACACTGAATGCAGTTATGACAGTATAAGTATGTATAGACAAAAACAAGGAAGATTTTTGGAAACAATGAAAATTAATTTTGAATAGGTGGAATAATTGAAGGTCTATTATTTTTAAAAATTTCTTATAAATTTCTTTATGCTGCCCAGTAAAAACAAATTTGAAATTTACTCAATGTGATGAGTCTCCTGAAAATTCATGCTCTTTTCAAAGGTGATAAAATAGAAAACCGAAGAGGGAATAGCATGCCTGTGTAGTTGATGCTTCTTGAAGTTAAGCATCTTGACCATTTATTTTTATTAAAATATCCAATGGCCCATTCATGTGCCAAGTTCTATTTTTAAATAAAAACCTATTTTTTAGTTATGCAAGTGATGAGAAAGCAGCCTAGACACGTAAACTTCTGGTTTTTCATGTGTGTGTATAAACTTTAAAAAGAACAGAATAAATTTTTTTGGTTTTGTGGATAAAGAATTGAGAAAGACTGGTGGTCTGAAACTGGTCTGCTAAATCTCAGCCTGAAACAATAAAGGGCTGTCTTCAGGGGGAACCGAGCGACAACGTTGCTACAGTTTTAGCTGGGTTACCGCTCATGCATAAATAGTAGGACAGGGGATTTCAATAAATACTTTCTGAGCAACTGCTATGGTTTTCTCTGGCATACAGGCTTATGCTGAATTCCTTCAATTCCTTCTGGTTATATCTTTCTTTCTTCACCTAAATAGAAATCCTCCAAATCTGCTATTAAACACCACTCCCCTCCCCCACCCCAGTTTTATAGTAGTGCAAAAATTTCATCTTTTAAATTCTTTTTTAAGAATAGATCACCTTTAAATGTAATTTATTAGTTCATCTATGCTAAAAACAACTGTATCTATTTTTTCACCTGTTTTTGCTATCTTATGATGCATTTCATTAATGATAGGGAATCAAAAAGCCAAATGAAAGAGTTGGTGTATGGAAGGATAATGTATGACTGAATTTCATTTCACTTGTTCTTGTTAAATTCTAGGAGGGTGAAGCCTGCTAGATTATAAAGTCATACTCCTAATTGAACCATATAGGCAATAGAACTCTTTTCTCTGTTATTATGAATTAATTATATTAGCTTCCTCTCCACTTGATTGACACCATCAAAGTAGATACAAACATGTTTTTATTGATTTTATGTAGACATTAAATATTTCTCTGTAATCTGCAGGCCCCCCATCGTGCAGAAAGAAAAAAAAAGCTCTCTTCTCAGGGGGCATACTAGGCTTTCAATAAATATTGGCTAAAGCATTTCTGACAACAGAAATTATAATATTAAAATTAATTAGAAATTTTAAGGTTATTGCTTCTAAGCACAATTAAATAATACTCGAGAAAAGTTAGTCACTCAGTGTTGTCTGTTGGATTAAGCTGTCTAAATTAAAATTACAGTACTTTTCATTATGTTAGGTTAATGGATGACAATTTTCAGATATTTGATGGAGCGAATTCCCATTACAAACTGACCTCAAGTCCTGTAGTCTTGGGTGGGTTTGCTCTTTAAGGTATCAGGATGAGGACTCTAGCTTTAATATCTACCTCCATTTCTGCTGAATCAGTACCGATACTCTCCAGATGGGATCATCTGTGAAGGAGCCATCTGCCATCTGGGCCACCTTACAGAGTGAGTCTTCACTGGAGCCTTTCCTAACTTGCATTCAAGTTTGATTTACCCTCAGAAGCCTATCAAATTTCCTTCTTTACTGAAGGAGAGAGGGGGGAGGTTCTAAGAAGTGTATTGACGAGGGGAAGTCGGGCAAGTCTTGAAATAAAACGTGTGGACTTCCCCTCCTTCTTTTGCTTGGCTCGAGGACAAGTCCCTGTTATGTTCTTTCTTTTTGCAGCTCACAAATGATCAACTTATAAATGGCTAGTACATTCGAGTGGTTATTCTCTGAGCCCGACTGCTCTGCTGGTATATAATTCATAAATTTAAGCGGCTCCCACAGGCTGAATGTTTAAACTTCATCTTGTTAAACTGTCTTAAATCCCTCTTAATTAGACACATCTGGTGGGGCAAAAACATATAGGTGGGTAGAACTCTTTTCTATGTTAGTATGAATTAATTAGATTAGCTTCTCCTCCACTTGACTGAGGTGACTATCGCTGAAGAAATGGAGGTTTTGATTAAGAGAAGAAAGAAGTCACTTATTTGGTGCATGGAATTCTTTGGAACGTAGAGTCCATTTGGATGGCCTGCCGCTGTTGGAGCAAAATGACAGAACTAGGGATTTTGGTTACTAAGGAAAGAGGAACTAGGAAGTAGAAAGTAAGTTTGGGAGGATGCCAGCGGCTAAATGCCATTTCCAAACATTTTTTCTTGGCTAACGATGCCCCCTCAGGAGAAGAGAGATGTTCTTCTTTCTCTCTCTTCTGCATACGCATGTACTTTAGAATCTAAGCTGGCATTATCAGTGGTAAAACCCAAGCATGCCCCTGAGTTCCATAAAGCCCTGGATTAGCCTGGGATTTAACCATAATTTACAGCATGACTTCTTGGGAGAAGTACACTCTCCGTTCTAGAAGCTGACTTCACAGGTACATTTCTGAGATACAGTCCAATCATATATGCGGCACCCTTTCATGCACTCACTCTACATACAGAAATGTCTAACGAGAGCCACTGCGCACAGGCCCTGTTCTAGGCTCACCGGAGCCTCGTGTTTTGTGTTAGGCCGCTCATCAAAGAAGCCACAGTTAAATGAAGCAGAAGAAAGCTTTAAAGGGCTGTCTTGGCAGAACTTTTTGAACAGTGAGTAATCACTATTAATTTATATGTTTCATCAGTTTTAGGTTTTGTGTTTGTGGGTAGCTTCAAGAAAACCTCCTGGTAGTCAAGAGAAGGCATTGTCAGGCGCCACCTGTTAAAATAGTGTGTGTTTCTGTGTACGTGCTAGTTTCTCTATGGGATTTGTTGACCAGTAAGGCTGCTTTGGATACTTTTATCTTCTTTTATTTCCCTTTTTGTGCCTGTCACTTCCTTGTTTTTAGTGAAAGAACTAAGCTTTGCCCTTTTGGATTATTCCAGACATCCTTTTCCTGGCATGCGAATGACTGCTGGTGTGCTCCAACAGAGAATAATAAAACCCTCTATCAACCAGCCCAGTTAGTGACATTTAAAGGATACTTGAAAGGTTATCCAATTTCTTGTCTTGTATCCTTAGTACAATAATACCTCACCTATCAAACACCATCTGGGATGAGGTGTTCCACGTAAGTGAAATTTCCAGATAGAAAGTTAAGTGCTGATTTTAGAAATAGAGAATTTTCTGCTCTCCTAAGCTTATGATATTAAACGCAGCATGTCGGGTGTGCTTCAATATAGTCTCTTCTCTAAACTACCTCCTCCTATTGCTTTTTATATGATATTCCACCCTTTTAAATCAGTAATTTTAGGATTAACCACAATCCCAAACCTGCCCCTCACACCTTTGAATAAAGAATGATGTCTTTCTGATAGCATGTTGAAAGGGATTCCTTCCTAATTACTGATTCCAAAGCAACAGTCTTACAAATGAGATCTACAGAAGTTCTGACTTTTGGGTAGGTGTGGGGTTACTCTAGAATTATTAAAACTTAAGCATGATATTCTAAATACCATAGATTTTTAAATGTTTATCAGTGGTGATGAAGACCAAACATATTCATATAGGCTATTTAAAAGTAGCTCAATTTTTAAAATTGAATTTCCCTTATGGATTCACTTGCAAGATTTAAATGAAATTGCCTCAGTGTTCCATCTACTTTTAGAAACTGGGAGAATAATGGCAAACAAAAATAGAAAAAAAGAACAACTGTTGGCATGAGTGGTTTGCTGCCTCCTTCAGGGGTAGCTTTTCCTTCTCTTTCCTTTGTTATTTGGTATCATATGAGAGTCTGAAAAACATGAATGTAAATCCTGAGACCTACAGCCCCTACAAACAGCATGGCTCACAAACAAATCAAAAGTATATGGCAACTTGGTTTAGAAAATGTACACATTTCTTAGGAATGTGTTTGGTCCTAATGTCTTCTGTCCTTTCACATTGTTTCTTCCACGTGGTACCTAAGAATGATTACAACACGAATAGTCCTTGTGTGTGACAGTTAGACAGGCTGTTTTTCTGAACTACAGCTACATTCTGTCTCTCTTTTGTGCTGCTGCTCAATGCCTTACGTGTATTAAAAGTTCTTTCAGGCCCTGAAGTGGCGTTGTGTTCATTTTATAGTCCCCTTAGCACTTAGTACAGTGTCTTTCCCATATTGGCCCCATAACTGTTTCTTAAATGAGTTAGTGTTTTAATGATTTGGTCTGCTTGCCTTCCAAACCATAAAAGACATTTTAATGTACACAGATATATGTTGATCTGTGTCCGTGAACATGACAAGAGAAAGAAAATGATCTCGGATCAGTTTAAACAGCTTTAAAAAAAGGCAATTGCGAAAAAGTTAAAGCCAGAGGAAAATATTAAACAAGATGTAGCTGAAAACTATGAGATGTTTAAGAGATTCAAAATAATAACTTAGAAAGTATAAAATGAAACTAACCCGATTTTCAAGTAAGAAAAGCGACTTTCAGGAAAATGCAAAGATGATACATGGAAAGGGTTAGCTAGTTTTTAAAAATCTGCCAAAGAATAAAAACTCTAGCAGATAGACAGATAAAAACAAGTATTTGTTGTCTCTAGCACATAGCCTTGTGAGTAAGATCTGAGAAACAAAGCACAGATTTAGATCCACTGATTTCAACTCTTCTGCCCCATCTCTCAGGATTGATAGGACAGCTCTGACTTTTTAAGAATGACTTTTTTTTGAATCCTGTACCAGAATTGGAGAAAGTCTAGCAGAAATTTTACATTTTACATTTTCTTTTCCTTCCATATATTGGAGTAAAGATCCCATACATTTTTACACCTTCTCCTGTTAAAAACAAGTTTATCAACGTGAAATTTTGATTTTCTAGCTTGCCATTACTTTTCCCCTGGCATTCAGTCAGTTGTCATTGATTGTCTGGAACTGTCTGCGTTTCAGACTTGCTGGCGTGGTCAGTCACATCCTGGTACTGTTTCATAGAAGTGCTTGTTCATGTCACTATATTTAAGCCTGTGTCAGTATTTCCATTAAGAGACTTTTTTTTTCTTTCATTCCCTAGGGCTTCTAAATAAGTCATAAAAATTCAAGCCTAACTCAAAGCTGGCATAAAGGGGCCTTTTTTTCTTCTCTTATGTATAAGGAACATAAGTGCATAACTCCTACTAATTCTAAATTTGGTTAGGTTTGTAAACTCTTTACACACTGAAGAGACCAAAAAAGATCCATTGACACCTCTCCAGTCTGGGACGAAAAAGGATGTCAAAAAGTTTTTACTGTCTGTGAAAATAACAAGACATTCTATTTAATGAATATGGAAGTGGTTTCTTTTCTTTCTTTCTTTTTTGGTTAGCTGCAATGAGTTTTTCCCTTCTGCCTCCCTACGTCGTTTCTAAAATTAAACAGGTATTTTTCTATGTCAAAATGTGTCTTGTTGATGTAACAGAATTTTTACTCAAAATAAATATGTGTTTTCTTCCAGACCAGAATTTGGGTACTTTTAAATTTTGGAAGCTTCTGTTCTTGTTTTCCACCAGAAATTATATCATTTATAATTGGGAGTTTTGAGGAAGCAAAAAACAGTTAACAATTTTGTTCACTCACAAAAGAAATAGTTCTTTTGCAAATCTGAGTTTTCTCTTGTTTTCAGTTTAGGTGAAGGATGGCACATTTAAGGTACAGTGGCATAATGTCCCTTTTTTCCTTTAACAACTTTATCACCCAATTTCTCTCGTTTTCATTGTACTAAAGAAGGAAATAGTCAAGGATTTTTATAAATCCAACAGTGAACTTTAAAGGATCCTCTAGCAGGTTAAAAAATTGCTTTAGGCTGTATCCTAGGCATTGAAATTGTTAGGTTTTTTTGGATACGCGTTGTTTGGTTGCTTGGAGATAAGATCCAGATCCTTGGCACAATAAGTCTAATTGCTTTGGGCAATTTCAGGTACTTAATTGACTTTCACTCTAAAATAAAAGTACATACTTAAACCATTAGGTTAAACTTTTGAGAACTTAGGCTAGGTATGTGTGCATTTTAAAAATTCTCTGTATTTTAATGGCTGCAGTGGAAAGATCCTCACATAGGCTTACGGACTGCAGGTTGTAACAGGCATCGTTACCTAGGGGTCATCCTTTGGTTACTAAGGGAAACATGAATAGTTTCCAGAAAATGTCTAAAGGTTTAATACTGCTGGTTTGTGTGTGTCTCTACATGTGTGTGTAGTCATAGTCCTAATAGAAATTGAGTGTAGTTAGGAAAATAAAGTGGCTTTTGAAACTGACCAGTGGTATCTTCCCTCTTCCTTGTGTGAACACAGGAGACATTGAGTCCTTTCCTGCTAGTGGTCAGAAAAAAACTTTAGGGGTGTCTGGGTGGCTCAGTCGTTAAGGATCGATCCCTGAATCAGGATTTCTGCTCAGTGGGAAGCCCACTTCTCCCTCTTTCTGCCACTTGCACTCTCTCTCTTGCTGTCTTGCTCTCTGCCAAATAAATAAAATCTTTAAAAAAGAAACAGAAAAAAAAAAAAAAACTTGAGTGATAATAACAAATGGAGAATCATTGGGGAAGATAGACTAGTCTCGGGTTTAAGCAGCAACATTGCTCATCACTTCCAACAACGTTAGGTCTTCCCAGTCTGAAAAGCAAGTCATGAATTCTTTTTCTCAGGCAAGTAGGACACCGTGGTGCGAGGTATGCTGAGGCCCTGCAGAGTCGAATTCACCTTCAGCATTTCCTCAGGCCAGGCACGCTAGATGTACCTAGAAAAAACAAAACTAAAGCTGTCTCACAGATCTTGGCAGCCTGTAGTGATGGCTCTGTGGCCAGGACACTCGCAAGCGCATGTTGTGCCTGCCACTCTCCCTGACCTGCACATAAAGTTACAAACAGTCTCTTGCCCACCCGCTTCTGTCCTTTAGAGTATCTTGGATACAGTGACCAAGGTGAACATCTTTGATAAAAAGAATGTGTTCCCTTTTTGGTGCCATTATACACACACACCACCCACCGCATAGTACACAAAAGCAATTTTGCCTTTGATCACGTGTCATTAAATAAAGAGAACAGAAAAGTTTTAAATGGTGATTTTGAGAGGAATATTGTGGTAATATAACATTAAAACAAAATAACACAAATGAAAAGGAAACCTTTTCAAGTGTTGAAAGGTGGGCAGAGACAATCACTTATGAAATGGGATTTCCAAGAAACAATTTGCTCTTGAAATTTTCACATAGTTGCTTGTGTATTTAAAACTTAGAACTGATAGTCCCTTCGACTGAGCCAGACTCAGGTTATGGTGGACAAAGCTCAGTATGGCAGAGACATTTCAAGTAAGAATGTCCTGTTCTGCCAAGACTGTCATTATGACACTAAAATGTACCCTTTTGCTAAGGGCCAGAATTCAGTCTCTCCTTCCAGTTTCTACACTGATTTAGACAACAGATGCATAAAAGGCAACGTGGTATTCAGGATCATTTGTCACATGGCTTCAGGGCCAGAGGATGGCTATCTGGCAAGAGGGAAAATTCCTTAAATGTTACTGGGTCTTACATTTCTAAATGTAAAAAATCCCTGGCCAGAAGTTACTTGGTGCCAAGTGCCTTTGGTGTGATGTCTTCGTGGAGTTCAGTGCTAGATGGTTGCAATATTGTGGCTGCTTGAGAACCCACATAGCTTTTGCTAGTTTGCAGCTGAGCTCGAGTGCCATTGTTGTTTTGCATTTTCTTTTATCCTTGTCTTATCCACATTTTTCCTGTCTTGTTTTTGTTGTTGTTGTTGTTGTTGTTGTTTTTGTTCCCCTCCTCCCCCTCCCCCCCTCTTTAATTCTTTCTGAGCTGCTAAGTCTATCCAGCTGGATCAAGGAGTTTTTTCACAACCTTGTCAGAAGTGCAGTTGGTCTTGTCTTAGTTTTTACTGGGTCTCCTGGGTTCCTTTACTTTAGACCTTTTCAGAAATATGGCACCAATTCAGTTTTACTCATAACCCACGGGACCTCCAGTTTGTCTAACCTGTGTACTTTTTTCCTTCAGAAGACTTTTTTATTTATATTTTTTTCTTAAAATGTGTCTTAAAAAGTATAAACATAAATCATCTGGGATAGTAATTTTCAACTATCTTGAAAGGTGTTTGAGAACTATTTCACGGTTCCTATGATTGAAGCAGTAAAATTTAGTTTATGGCTACAATAACTTTCCTCTCATTAGGAAAATATAAAAAACCTCCACTTTATAATTTCATGACATATTACCAACCCCCAAATACCGTCCCTAATCCCCCCCCCCCCCCCCCGCCGACATACACACTCCGTGAAATGCTAATAGGAAGCTCAGAACAGAAAAATAAAGGCAAATGACCCATCTGTATTCTATTTGACTTCATCAGGTGCTTTGACTGAAATGAGTGTAAAGGTCTGAGTAGGGACTCTGTGGAAGCAATACGAGTTTGCTCTTTATTTTGACTATAGATAAATTCCTCCTGTTTCAAATGTGGTTTGGAAAATGACTTTGCGGGGTTCACATTTTCCCTGTAGTGAGCCTCCTTACCTGAACTGAAAGTACCCCCTTGCAGATCAGACCACAAGAAGTTTTAAGGTGGAAAGAGCAGGAAGCATTGCCTTTGAAACCAGAAGCACCATATTCAGCTGGAACTGCTAGCAGTTGGGTCTGTGTTCCAAGGCAAGTCCCTTTATTAACAAGGGCCTTGCTTCCTTCACCTGTAAAATGGGTGTGTGTAAGTATAGGGAGAAAAGGAAGCCTGCAGTTGACGAAAGTCACAGCTAAGTGCCTACCATTTTATCACTGCCACCTTGGGCTCTGAGCTCAGGAACATTTCCAAGGAGCTTCAGCAAATATGGCAATGGGCCTATACTGATAATGGGCCTAAAATTATTTTTTGTAAATTATATGAAGTAATGATCTGACTTGTTTTTTCCCCAACACAGTTTGTCCCAACACAATTTATCGAGTGCTTCCACATTTCCTTACTGACTTGAAATGCTACCTTTATTGTACTCTACCTTCCTTTCTGTATTCCTAGACTTTAATGTATTCCACCAAACTTTAAAATACTCCTGTATCAGTAGCACACTTTTTCATGACTGTAGCTTTATTGTGCATTTTGACATATGGTGGTATGTCTGCTCTCAATTTTTTCTAAATATTCTCATCAAGGCTTGAATTTGCTCTTCCAGTTGAACTTTAGGGAAGATTGACAAGTGTCATTTTAAAAATTTCCTTGGAAATTCATCTGGGATGGCACTGAATTTATATGTAAATTTGGGGAATATTTTTATCTTGCTTATATCAAGTCTTTACATTTAGGAATATAATATATTTTTCCATTTATTCTGATTATTTTTCAGGACATTCAATAAATTTTTGTAGTTTTCTTTATGTAAGGTTTGCATACTTCTCATTAGATTATTAGATGTTTCATTTTGTCATTCTTATTGATTCCATTGTGGATGAGTTCCTATCTACTAGATATGATAATAGTTATCACTGATAAATTGGGTTTATCACTGATAAGTTGGGTTTTCTGTATTTTTCTTATATTGTCTTGTATTTTCTCAAGTCGGATTGCCAGAGTACACACAAACATATAACCTTCGAATAGTAACAGTTTTATGTATTTATTCTCCTCTTTTCTTTCTTTCTCTTCCTCCCTCTCTCTAGTTATTACATTCCATTGACCAAATTTTCCAAAACAATGTTGAATAATGGTAGTGATGGCAGGCACTAAAGGGAATTTTTCTTGGGGTGCCTGGGTGGCTCAGTCATTAAGCGTCTGCCTTCAGCTCAGGTCATGATCCCAGGGTCTTGGGATTGAGTCCTGCATCGGGCTCCCTCTTCAGCGGGAAGCCTGCTTCTCCCTTTCCCTCTGCCTCTGCCTGCCACTCCCCCTGCTTGTGCTTTCTCTCTCTGGCAAATAAATAAATAAGATATCTTCTAAAAAGGGGGGGAGGATTTTTCTTATATTTTAATATTAAGTATAATGTTTGCAGAAAATTTCTGATATAATCACTTTATCAAGGTAAGGGATTCTCTTTCCATTCCTAGATTATTTAATAAGAGATTCTCCCCACTCCCAAAATGCACACATACCTAAATAGGTTATTAAAATTATCAGATGCTAATTCCACAATTTTTAAGACAATTTTGTCCTCCTCTAATCTACTTATATAGAGTAAATTTCATAGTGTTTAACTTTCCTTGAATTCTTGGGGAAAATTCTACTCTATCACAATATGTCATTATTTTAATATATTTCTGGATTTGATTTATTAACATTTTATTTAACCATTTTATATCAAAATTCTCAAGTGAGATTTGTCTATAATGTTCTTTTTTCCTAATACTCTCCTTGCACAATTTTGATATTTGTGTTATGCCAGTCTTGTGGAATGAGCTAGAAAATGCTCCATCTTTTTCTACTCTGGAAAAAGTTTAAACAATGTAAGGATTGGCTTTTCTCTGTATCTTGAGGACTGGAAAGAGTTCACCTCTGAAATCATCTTGGCCTGGGATCCCTTGATTCTGTACTTTCCCTTTCAAATTCTTTATCTTTCGCTTCCATGTGGTGAACAGTTATCTCAGCTTTCTCTTCCAAGTAACTCATTTAGTCTTCAGCTTTGCCCTATCCATTCTATTGAGCAACCTTTCTATTGTAGTCTTTCAATTTCGGTATCTTGTTTTCATTTTCCAAGAACATTATTTTTTTTTTCTTATTGCTCCTTTTTCATAACAGTTATGACCCTATAGAGATCAGAAGTTACCTGAATCTCTACTCTGCATCTCTTCATGGCCTAATGCCTTTGCTAAGAGTGTCTTTGTACAAGTCCCCTAACTTGTTTAAAGAACATTTATAGAGGGGTGCCTGGGTGGCTCAGTGGGTTAAGCCTCTGCCGTCGGCTCAGGTCATGATCTCAGGGTCTTGGGATTGAGCCCCACATCGGGCTCTCTGCTCCACAGGGAGCCTGCTTCCGCCTCTCTCTCTGCCTGCCTACTTGTGATCTCTTTCTCTCTCTCTGTCAAATAAATAAATAAAATCTTAAAAAAAAAAAAAACATTTATAGAAACTGTGCCCTGGATTCAGGTGACCTAGAGGTGTTCTGTTCTGTAGGCTCAGGAAGGAAAAGCATGGCCTAGCTCTTCCAATGTCTTGTCTTTAACTGGTAACCTTCATGATTCTTCCCATGGCCTGCTTTATTCTCTGTGGACTGCTGACTTGCGGTGTCTTCCTTGGTGGGGAAGCAGCTCACACACTGCCATGGTCTTGTCTCCACCTGTTTTGAGTTGTGGTTCTCTGTTTAGGTTTCCTCGTCAATTTAATGCCACATGCATTTCATCTTTCATGAATTTCTCGACTTTTTTGATTTGTCCATGGTGCCCTTTATTGTTTTTGAGCATTGCTAGGCACTGATTGGTTTTTAAATTTACATTCTGTAATTTTAATGGGCTTTTGAGAGAGAAATAAATAAAGCTTATTCAGTGTACCATCTTAAAGGGAACTCTGTAATATAGACTGTTGTTAGTAAATGATTTTCTCATAAAAGATGTTTGTTGCTGATAGCTTTTAGTGGGAATTTGCACACATTCAGAATTATGTACAGATTCTGAATATCAAAGGAATAATAAGTAAAGAATAATTATATACAGACTGAAATATGGGAACTCCTGGAAAATTTTGCTGGGTTTCATGTACGTAAACATGACACATTGCAATGGTAAGACTTTCCAAACTGCAGTGCTTGAAATAAAGAGCTAAATATAATTTAAATTTAAAAATGCCTATAATTATATTATGATATAGTAGTCCTTGGCAGTCATAGACCTAATAAATACTACACTTTTGAAACGTGATTAGAATCTGAATCCATACTATTTTACCCTGTAGTTAAGCATGTGGCAGGGCGTGCTAGAACTGACTTTTCTTTTCACCCTTCCAGTGGAAAACTTAAGTTCTTTGTTTGAGTGGTTACTATTGGGAATTTTTAAGTAAACACAAGGAGCTAAGACTTCCATTCCTTTTTTTCCAATCTTTCCTTCAAGCAAAATTATCAATTAATGCGACATTAAATAATCATGTGCTTCAGATTGTTAGGGTTTTTTTTTTTTACCCTTTTGTACTTGGATCACTTTAATAATTTTTAGCTAGTGCTATAAATGTAGCTGATTAAAGTTATACATCAAAATAAAGAGATACCATGGGAGGGAAAGGATTTTCACATTTCAAGAATATCACATTAATAAATTGCATATTAAAATTTGCATAGTTGATTTTGAAAATGTCAGAATATCTTTGCTTTCTCTAGTATCTTTCTTTTTCTTTGTTCCTTCCTTCCTTCCTTCCTCCCCTCCCTTCCCTTCCCTTCCTCCTTTCCCTTCCTCTCTCTCTCTTTTTTTTAAACACGAAAGTGCATGGTCTTTGTTCAGGGCTCTGCTATCCAGATTCTTCCTCAGTTTGTTCAACTGTGGCTAAGCTGACTGAGTATTTCGCCACATTCCCATGTCTCTGTGCAGTAGTGGACTGACCACAGAATCCTTTTCTATGAATTTTCTTTCATCCCTCAGGGATATGCTTGATTGTCCAGCTGTCAACATGTGGAAACTGTGCTATTTATACAGTAATTAATTTAAAATAGGTCACTGTTCCTAATATCTCTCCTAGAGTAGCACCTTCTTTTATTCGGAGCACCTAAATTTCCAGAGTTTTTTGCTTGTGGTGACTTTATCGTCACTGTGTAACACAGTATCTGTTATACTGGGTGGGTCTTTCCCTGGATTATGTATCAAATGCTATGGTATATCCTTTGAAGCGCTGGAATCGTTCGGATGAGGCCAAGGCTTTACATATTATTACTGGTTGATCTGGTGTTGGGCAAAAAGGATAAACAGTAAATATCAGAACTAATTCTTAGGCAGACATTACAGCAGATCCCTTCACAAGGGTTTTCCTGCAATATAAGGGTTTAAGGGGCTTTCTTTTCCGGTGAGCCTGCAGACCCTCCGTTGGAGATGCTAATGGGCAGCAGTATATCCAAGAACTGATTCTAAGAAAATAATAAATGAAGGCCTTGAACTAAGAAGAAGAGAAATGCCAGAAGGCCAGCTCGAGATCATGGCACATACATTGCTAGGGACAGAAACTTGTATGCCACCATCAGAAAAGGAGTGTTTTTTAATTACTTAACCATGACAGATCTGAACGAGACAGCTGTGGTTGTAAAGTGAAGAACAGTTCTTACGCCTATGTATTTGTTTTATGTTGGTGCATAACGAATTACCACAAATAGCAACCTAACACAGTTATTGTTTCTGAGTTTTGTAAGCCATAAGTCTGCCACTCATGACTGGATTCCCTGCTCAGTGTCTCACTAGGCTGACATCAAGGTGTTAGTCACACTGGGCTCTTATATGGGGGCGCTGGGGAAGAGCCCACTCACAAGTTTATTTAAGCCATTGGCATAACTTATTTCCTCATGACTGTAGAACTGAAGTCCCCACTTCCTTGCCTCTCAGCTTCTAGTGGCTGCCCCATTTTTCCCCTGTATTTTCAAACCAGCAACAGCGCACTGATTCCCTCCAACACTTGAATCTCTCTGTCCTGCAGCCCCACGGGAGAAAACTCTGAGTTTAAAGGCACATATAATTAAATTGTGCCCACTCACAATCCAGGATAATCTCCATATCTTAAGGTCAACTGAATGGCAACCTTAATTACCCCTGCAATGCCATTTGAAACATATAACATAACATATGCACAAAGAATGGGGGAAAAAGTCAGGAGGGCAAAATTGTGCCTATTCCAGAAGAGATCACTTGGGGGATTTAGATCAGGTTTTTCCCATTCAATCTCAAAAGTTTAGAAAATAAGCATTATCATTAGTGTGATCTTTTAATTATAAAGTATAAAAAATATATTGCTTTGATATGGATAGGCTTTAAACTGGGAAATCAAATCATGTCTGAATAAATTAGATGACATTTGCATAATTAGTTACATATGAGCACAAAAATCACACATTATATATTCTCTTTATACATTTGGTTAGTCTTGCTTTCCTTAACGATATATATTCTGTCTCATAACACGAGGCTGGCATTTTTTTTAAAAGAGATTTTATTTATTTATTTTGAGAGAAAGAGAGAATGCAAGCTGGAGGAGAGCAGAGCAAGCAAGAGAGAGAGAATCCCAAGCAGATTCCCTGAGATCATGACCTGGACCAAAACTGCAAGTTGGACATTCATCTAACAGCCATCTGGGTGCCCTGAAGCTGACATTTTAACATGCAGGCAATCCTCAGAGAACTGACAAGTTATTTCTAATGTAGATTCCTAGATGGTTCACTGTGGGATGATGAACATTCGCTACACGTAGAAACAATAGCTGCCATATATTGAACACTTACTGCGTGCCTGGCACTGCGCTTTACCCCCATGTGCTAATTTATTTAGCGCCCACAATAACTCCGTGCTCTGTCTTACTGCATGAGAGGATGAGGATGAGAGAACAGAGGTCTATTGCATTTGCCCACAGAAGCTGTGATGTTGCAGAGAGAGCCAGGATTCAAGCTCAGATCTGTTTGACTCTAAAACCTTGCTCTGGACCACTATCTTTTACTTTTTCCCAAATGTGGGAAAAGTTACAAAGATGGTAGTTTATCTTTGAGAGATCCTCCCACCTCCTTTTCTAAGCTTTCTTCCCCCCTCCTAACTTCTAAGGAGCCTGTGTCCTTTTACTGTGCTCAGTCCCCCGCCTGTCATAGTAAGTACACTGTCTACCCCTTCAGTCCTGCGGACGTGATGGTTCTCACTCCGGAGCTGCAGGCCTTGGTCTCAGGACAGCTGCTACCTGTGAGGGGACGAAAGCAGCATGGTCAAGATAGTTTAGGGCACATTCATGGCAGTAATAGTAGCTGGTGATTACTGAGCATTTATCAAGTGTCCGGCATTCTGTCAAATACTTAACATTCATTTTCTTACTTAATCCTCATAACAACCCAGTTGTACCCTTATCATCCCCATTTCCCACACAGTATTTTGAAAGAAGAACTTGCAAGTCTGTAAGTGACTGAATCTGTGAGAATATGAAAGGCTTGGCCCTTGGCTACTCTGGGCCAACCTAATCGTTGCCGCATTCCAGAAGATTGTTCTCAGCCTTCTGGCTCCTCCGTCTTTGATTGCAACCCTCAGTCCAGAATTGATTTCATCACTTCCTTTGTCGTAATGCAGGCTCTTTTTTTCAGAGTCCCAGTATGAGCCCTCAAGGCTGGAGATGATGCCATTAGGACAGAGCTTTCTCTGTAGGACAGGCAATGGCACACCAGCCATAGACTTCAGGAGGAAGCATAGAGCATCTCTGTGGGGACAAGGAATCCAGGGGCATAACAGTGGCCAGAGGGAGGCAAGCATCCGTCTGAAGCAATCTTTCTGACAGCTGTGGAGTCCAAACATAGGGAGAGCATAGATAAAGCAACCACACGGACGGAGCAAGGGTGGTGAGCCCCTTTATTAGGGAGAGCTGTTCCCTTGGAAGGGGCAGCGAATCTAGAGACAAAAAGCAGGACTACAGTGAGATTCCTTCCTGTAGCATCCTCAGCGGCCCCAGAGCACGAAGGCAGGCCAGGAGCCGGCATTTCCTGGAGCCTGAGTCTAAGGCTTCATGCACAGCCCCCGCTAGTGTGTTTGACTTCAGGCTTCTGCTTCAAGCCACTCTGTAGACCTCCACAGGAAACACGATTGTGCCTTGAATTGCAGAATAGATACATTCCACGAACATTAGATTTAAATTGAATCAAGTTTTAACGACAGTGTAGGCACTTGGTGTCTCCAAATACCCCTGCATTGAATATTTTGGTTATGTGAACAATATAACTCAACTTCTGTGTCTCATAAGTTTGTATTCTAAGATATTGGGGTTGTGTTTTTTTTTTTTACATTTACGGTTAAACAGCAATATTAACTGCCTTTTATTAGGCCTGTCATTGTGTCAGCAGTACTGCCTATTAAAGCATTGCATCCTGGTCATAAAATGTAGCAGAAATTACCAGAAAATATCATACCGAATAGATGAACTGTGACTATCATGGTTTTAAAACCACAAAAATGTTGTCTTTATGTGTGAGTGTACTCTCCGTTTTTTGATCTTCCTATATCAATGAAGATTGTTACTTTAGGAGAAGAATTAAATTTTTTTATTTTAAAGGCTTTCTCCAAAAGTTGGACTCAATAGCATTCCTTAAAAAAAAAACCAAAAACCTCACTTTTAATCTATAGTTAAAGCCAAAGTTTTCTTTTAATTTTAAAAGCTTGTCCTTGAACTAAAATAACATGGAACATTTTAAAACATGGCTCCAAGCTGCTGTAGATACATTTTATTTAAACCACAGAGACTACAGTTGGATTTCTCAGTGCCAGGCAGACTACAAATTGTAACTGTAGCAGAAGCGATTGTGAATTTCTGGATGTTGTAGTACCAGCAAGGCTCGTGGTTTTTTTGGAGCTGTTTCCCCCGCCCCCCCTTTGGGCTCTACTCATGAATGACTTAATCCTTGTGTTAAGATCAAATGTCATGCCCATTGCCATGCATAGAAGCAGACAAAGTCCCTTACTGCCTGCCCCCCCCCCCCCATAGCTTTGACTTCTCACCTGCAGAGGAGCAAGGCAGTAGGTAGGAAAAATCACAAAACAGAAGCTGTACAGTGAGGCTAGAACACAGTGAGCCTCCAAAAGTTGGATGGCCGATAAAAATATCCTTTAAAGCAGAATGTCATTGTTTATTATGGCAAGAAAAGGGGATAATATCCATGATTGAATTGTAAAAATATTTTTACTAAGGTCATTTTTGTACGTACTATTCTGGTATTAGGTTAGCAAGTCTAATGCCAGATTAGATCTAATAATATATTGTGTTGCTCTGCGTACTTCAGAAAGTCCGTGAACAGCTGTTATTTTATTTGATCGTCATTACAACTCTAGGAGGTAAAAATAAGGATAATTATCTACTTAATGGCTGTGCCAGAAAGAGAAGTTGAGTCTCTCAGCTCCCTTGTTCAGGCTTTTTCCACTCGATTTTATGGTGTTTTCCATCCTGGTTAAGTATACTCAAAATAAAAAAGTCATTTATGGAGTAGAACTCTCCACAACAGTGACTCTTAACTTATTTGGAGCTGTTCCTCCTTTTGTACATGAGCTGCTTTGAAAACTGGGTAAAAAGCTTCGGATCCTTGTCCAGAGGAATAGGCATCCATTCTCCCCACCCCACACTTTAGCATAACCCAGATGGCAGAAGGGGTATCTTTGATTCTTCAGATCTAAATAGGATTGTCTTGGACACTTTATTCATGCTGTGGAAGGCTGGACCGTTCTGAGGATTCCTGACTCTGCCTGAGGGTTCTATCTTTAAAGCATATGTCACTGTGTACTTTCAAAAGTGCATTCAGCTTATGGGTTGCATTGCCATCTCACATATGTGGTCCCTGGTCTGCATCACATTGATTCAGATATGACATGGCTCCCTCCCCAAATGCCAGCGTGTCCTTCCACTCAGAAGATGCAGACATGTAGTAAACTATGGAAAATTTGGAGGGGCCGGAGGAGGGCCTTATGTCATAGCAGGTCACATGGCTTCACTGTTTTTCTCTGTTCTTACAGTGTCATTTAGACATCCCACATGGACTTCCTGCTGTGCCTGACATGGCCCCCAGCCTCATAACCTCTCACGAGTTCCATGTTTCCACCTTCCACCCTTTCTTATTCACCCCCTAATTCCCCAGTTGTCTCGAAATCTCCAACTTCTTTTCACTCAGTGTAGTAGAATCCAGCCGTCTCCAGTGGCAGCTCCTAAGTCTGCTCCAGGCCTAGCTTCGCATGCTCAAACCCACCCACCAAGATGCTAAGCAAACCTATGGGGCCTTGTGGTTCATTACCTTCATTTTCCTTATAAGATACTTATGCTATTAAATGGAAACTTATTTTCTTCGGTTACATGTGTTTAAAATTTTAGGGGTTTCAAGGATTCCCTAAAACCCAACCATCATTCCCCCTAGGTTTAGAGATAGCTCTGGAGTTTCTAGTCTTCTTGGGACTGTGAATTTAGAACTTTCTTGGGGTTCTTCTTTGTTGGTGGCTAGGCACAGTGTGCTCTCATAACCTCTGCAGGGCAGAATCTAGGTCAGGACAGCTGGTGTGGAGGTCATTTCTGGGCTGAGGAGCCCATACTAACGGATTTGCCCATTCCATCTTCCTGGCCAATCTGGAAACTGAGGGTTGCATTGAAGCTTCTGGGGAAAAAAACAACAAATCAATGAATCTAACAGAAAACACTTCCATTCGGGTTATGTTCTGCTAAGAAAATGATACATGTATTATTGGAAAAAGTGAAGAACATCATATAGGAATTGAAATTGGTATAAAAAAGTGGATACTGATTTTAGGAAAAGAGTTGATTAGGTAATTTCTTCCATTTGATTTAAATTTGCGGCTACATTATTCTAAGAGATAGGTGATAGAGTTTCTCTCTTTGGTGATGGTCTATGATTTCAAAGCACTGCTGCTTTCATTCTATTTCCATTTCCAGGGCATTCCAGCATGTAGAGTTTGGTTCTTACCAGTGATTGAGCAGGACAAAAAGATTTTCATCTCACTTGAAAGCAGTGACATGATTGGGCTATAGTTTATCATGTTTTTGAAGGAAGCCTCTCATCCAGTCCCATTAGAAATATCCCTCGGTGGTAAAACCTGGCAGAGGTATGGAGTTAGGGATAGACCAGAAATGTCATTATAACCCCTAGAGTTCTGAAGTTGTATTGAAGTGGTAGAAATCATCAAAGTGGAAATTAGGCCCTGTCCATGCTTCCCTCCAGCCCTGGAGTTCCCTGGTCCTTAGCTCACTCTGATTTAGCAACCAGAGGAAGGCTAGGAGGATATTAAATCAAAAGAGCAACTTCAGACACCTTTTTCCTTCTTTAACCCATTCATCATGATTAGATTGTTCTCTTCAAGTCCTTTCTGCCATCATAAAAAGACTCAGGCAGGGTCAAAAGTAACTTCACTCACCTCTCTTTCAACCAATGATCATTTAAACTTAGGCACTTGGGGTAAATTATATATAAATTTCTTTCCTGGAAAGGAAGGACTGTTTTAATATTTGACTATGGATGAGATAGTTCTGTCTTGATAAAGAGCTAGAGAACCTGACTTTGAGAGAGAATCATCTAGAAAGAGAAATAATAACTAGGATTACATGCTAGGTGTAAGAAATAATGATATCAGAAATAGAGAAATGTGTAATAGGAAAGAAAAACTAGAGGAGAAACATCAAAAAATCCACTTTGTAGTAATGTGTGAAAAAGAACATTTGAAAGATTATTTGGATTGAGAAAGGAGAGAGCTAGAGGAAGAAAGGAAAATCGGACATAGCCACAGTCACGCCCTGTCTTATCTTCAACTTTTTCATTGTAGTCAATTCTAGAAATTTCTGCTTTCACAGGAATGCTGTGGGAAACTATGGATATTTTCAGCACTTTCACAGATTCTTCAGAATTCACTATATCACTGTGAGAGTTAAGGAATGGCTCATAGAACGGTCATGTGTGCATTTTATCTAGAGCCACTCAGAACTTTGCCATCCAATATGGTAGTCTCTAGTCCCATAAGGTCACTGAACACTGAAAATGTGACTAGTCCCAATTGCAGTGTGTTTAAATGTGTGGGGCAGAAAGCATGGAAAATTGTCAATTTTTATATTGATTAGATGTTGAAATGATAATATTTTTGACTATATTGAGATAAAGAAAATATTTTATTAAAATAATTTCATCTTTGGGGTGCCTGGGTGGCTCAGTCAGTTAAGCGTCTGACTCTTGATTTCAGCTCAGGTCATGATCTCAGCGTCTTGAGATGGAGCCCAGTGTCTGGCTCCCCAATGGGTGTGAAGCCTTGCTTGGGATTCTCTCTCTCCCTTTCCTTTTGTGCCTCCCCTGACCTCATCCCACTTGCATGTACACATTCTCTCTCAAAAATTTTATATATGTGTGTGTGTGTGTGTGTGTGTGTGTGTGTGTGTGTATACATATATATAGTGTGTGTATATATATATACACATACATATACATACATATATATGTATATAATTTTATCTTTTTATTTTCTTAATTGTGTCTACTAGAAAATTTAAAATCATTTATGTGGTTTGCATGTGTGGCTCACATTGTGATTCTTTTGGACGAGAGTGCCTTAGTGGTGGTAGTAAGAGACAAGTTAGGGAAAGAGCTTCTTATTATAACGTGCTGTTGTCAAGGAAGAGTCATCAGCGAGAAGGAAGTCAAAGTTCTATTCGGCTGAAAACTGGCTGATATTCCCTCAGTCCCATTCTGGAAGAGCAATGAATCCTACTTTTAAGGAAACCCTGCTGTCTTCATGGTCCTTCATGCTTATGGCGTAGAGCCACATCTGTATCAGCTCACCTTTGTTTTTTTATTGTCACCAGAGCTGCCAGGAATCAGTGTGAAGGGAAGAACTAGTTTGTTGCCCTCATTAGGGTATGATTTCCTTAAAATACAGAGTCTGAAGGTACAGCCATTCATCCCCACGCCCAAGAAGCTGGTCTGTAGTTGATTTTGTGTGTTTGTTAAGGTATAAAGAAAATGCATAGACGAATGAATGATGAAATAAATGAATGGTGCACAAGAAAAATATAGGTCCAGGAAAAGGATCAAAGACCTTGCCATGGTCAATGGACCAAATCAGAGAAAAAGAATGTGAAGTTGGAAGCAAAGATTTTTTCTACAGCAGAGTGTGCACAGTGGTCCCTATCTTTATAGCCAACCTGTTTTCTAAGTGGTTGGTGTACATGCCATCCCAGCTGTTAAATACCTTAATCCTCTCTGGTTGGAAGAATTAGGTTAAAAAAATTCTTTAAATCAATGACGAGAGTTAGTTTCCCTCTTCATGGGTAGATTGTAGGAGAAAATTATTTAGAAAATTTGCAAAAGCTGGCATTATCCACTTTTCCATCTCTTCTAAGGGTACAAAGTTGGCCTTGGCTTATTGCTGCTTATTTCTGTTAGAATAACGCACAGGCCGGTTTGACTTAATCTGCACGTGTATGACATGAGTCACTGTGCTTTCAAATAGAATTTTTTTAATAGACTGTAAGCTTCCATTTAGAAAAGCAGAGTGTTTTTTTATTATTATTAACATAGAATATATTACTTGTTTCAGGGGTACAGGTCTGTGAATCATCCATCTTACACAATTCACAGCACTCACCAGAGCACATACCCTCCCCAATGTCCGTTTTTTTCTTAATACATTTCTTTTGAAATTTCAAGTGAATTAACTAGAGGAACATTTTAGGGTAGGGCCAGAAGAAAGTTCTATTTTGTTTTTCATCGTCTTTGAAATTCAAAATCTAGTTAGTTTTGCAGAATTAGCCCCTATTTAGTGCCAGTGGATGCCAAATACTGTGGCAAGTAATTGTCAGAGGAGGCAGAGGAACAGTGGTGTGGAATCGGAGAAGATGAGCCTCAAAATGGTTGAATTTGTATGTTTCTTTTACTTCTCTTCATGCATGCTGGGTTCACGCATGTTCCTGTTGCCTCTCCATCCCCCAGGACCAAGTCTTTGGCATCACAGGCCTGCCTTTTTTAAGAAATACCTCACATCCACTACTTTTTCTTTGGTTCCCTCTCTGAGGGCCAGCTCCCCTTAGTGGCACAATTCCCAGGACCCATGAAAATACTTCCATCTTAATTTCTTTTAAAATCGAAAGAAAAATGAACATAATAGCAATGAATACATAGCAAACAGGGATTATATATACCTATATATGTAGTCCTAAAATATAATTTTAACATTTTTTAATGTAGGAAAGAGTGTGCAAAGACAGAAGTACCTAGAGCACACAGAAGTCATAATGCAGCCCTCAGCCCACTGCTTATTTTCCTCGGGTCCTTCTTTCTGCTTTCCAGCACGACTACTATTTTGTAATCTGACAGTCTAGCCTCCTAATAACATAAAATGTTCTAACATGATAAATTACTCTCTCTTTATCGGTAGTGAGTCTGTTAACAAATAATCATCAAGAATCCTTTCTGCGATGAACTGGAGCTTAAAACAATGAACACGGCAGACAGCATATTGTGGGAGACAAGCACTGAACAAAGTATGCTAAATACTACAAAGAAATACAGGGTCCTATCAATATGTAACAGAGGAATACCATCTAAGTACACCTTTTTAAATATTTAACTTTTAATGTAGTCCTTAATATTTAAAAGCAAATGCAAATGTACATTATTATTTTCCTTATTTTATGTAAAAGTTGGACTATTCAACTTAACAACAAAAAAAACCAACTCAGTTAAAAAATGGGCAAAGGACTTAAATAGATATTTCTCCATAGAAGATACACAAGTGGTCGTTAAACACATGAAGAGATGCTCAACATTATTAATCATTAGAGAAATGCAAATCAAAACCAGAATGAGATACTGCTTCACATCCATTTAGATGGCTGTTAAAAAAAAAAAAAAAAAACAGAAATTAACAAGTGTTGGCAAAGATGTGGAAGAATTGGAACCCTTGTACACTGCGAGTAGGAATATAAAATAGCCCAGCCGCCATAGCAAACAGTATGCTACTTCCTCAGAAAAGCAAAAATAGAATTACCATATGATTCAGCAATTTCACTCCTGGGTATATATGCAAAAGATCTGAAAACAGGGACTGGAGCAGCTCTTTGTAACACCCACATTCATAGTAGCATTGTTTGCAATGGCCAAAAGTTGGAAACAACCCAGTGCCTGCTGAGGGTTGAGTGGATAAAGAAAATGTGGTATATACACACAATGGAATAGTACTCAGACAACTATCATATGATCTCCCTGATATGAGGAAGTGGAGATGCAGTTGTGTGGGGGTGGCTAGGGGGGTAGGAAAAGAATAAATGAAACAAGATGGGATCGGGAGGGAGACAAACCAAAAGAGACTCTTCTTTTTTTTTTTTTTTTTTTTTAAAGATTTTATTTATTTATTTGTTAGAGAGAGAGAGAGAGCGAGCGAGCACAGGCAGACAGAGACAGAGGAAGAAGCAGGCGCCCTGCTGAGCAAGGAGCCCGATGTGGGACTCGATCCCAGGACGCTGGGATCATGACCTGAGCCGAAGGCAGCTGCTTAACCAACTGAGCCACCCAGGCGTCCCCAAAAGAGACTCTTAATGTCATAAAACAAACTGAGGAGGGTGTTGGGAAAGGGTGGTGGGGTTACATTATATGTTTAAATAAAAATAAAAATTAAAGGGGCGCCTGAGTGGCTCACTGGGTTAAGCCTCTGCCTTTGGCTTAGGTCATGATCTCAGTGTCCTGGGATAGAGCCCCACATTGGGCTCTCTGCTCAGCGGGGAGCCTGCTTCCTCCTCTCTCTCTCTCTCTGCCTGCCTCTCCACCTGCTTGTGATCTCTGTCTGTCAAATAAGTAAATAAAATTTAAAAAATAAAAATAAATAAACCCAAAATAATTTAAATCACACACACACACAAAAAAAGAAGGAAGGAAACTCTGACGCACACTACAAAATGCATGAACCTTGAACACATTATTTTTTTTTAAGATTTTATTTATTTATTAATTAGAGAGAGAGAGAGAGCGAGCACAGGCAGACAAGAGAGGCAGGCAGAGGCAGAGGGAGAAGCAGGCTCCCAGCCGAGCAAGGAGCCCGATGTGGGACTCAATCCCAGGACGCTGGGATCATGACCTGAGCCGAAGGCAGCCGCTTAACCAACTGAGCCACCCAGGTGTCCCTTGAACACATTATTTTAAGTGAAATGAGAAAATCACAAAATTTCATTCTCCGTGTGTGTATATATATTCATATTCGTTTTGCTATGGGACTCTTTTGTAGACAATGTTACTAAGTTGAAGAACATTTTATGGAGTAGAGAGATCCTTGTGAATAACAAATATTTTGTCCCAATTAACTATGTATATTCTTATTTTCTTTGGATTTATTCCCTGATGTAGTCTTTTAAAAAAAACTGTAATCATGTTTAATATTTTTTCTCTGTATGGCTTCTAGATTTTAAGTGATAGAACCCCCTTACTTCACAACTTTAAAAAGGGTGTCACAAGTTTTCTTCTGATATTTCTATGGGTCTCAATTTTTACCTTAAATGTTTTCTCTATTTGGAATGCATTTGAGTTTGACATATGGTATCATATTATGTGAAAAAAATATTCAGGTTTTTTGTGTCCATATAGCTACCCCGTTATCCTAATACCATTTAGTATCAGTCAGTCTTTCTCCTTCCCTGGAGAAATATACCACATTTTGAACTGAGCCTATCTTATCTCTCTATTCTCTATTGACTCCTGTTTTTCCTCTTGTACAGTCCCACACTGTTTTAATTAGTGAGCCTTTAGAATATATTTAATATCTGGCTGTGTATATTCTCATTCTTCTTTTTTCATACTTTTTCTAGCTATTGTTGCTTGGTTAATTTTCCATATTAATTTTGTCTACTAAAAGAAACCATTTTGTTAGTTTTATTGGAATTGTGTTATGTCTATAAATTAATTACAGAAAAATGGAATTTTTAGGTTGTAGAATCACCTTATCCAAAAACTTAGTGTGTCTGTCCATGTCTTCCATTGTGGCCATTAGTAGGGTTCTAAAATGTTTTAAGTAGGTCTTAAATATTTCTTGTTAAATTTATTCATAGGTATTTTATCTTTTTGCTGTTTTATTTTTGTAAGTAGAATCCTTTCTTCCATCATATTTTTCTAACTGGTTGTTATTTTTTATATGAGAATGCCATTGATTTCTGTATGTTAATGTTATACTCTGCTACCACCATAAATTAGCTTATTATGGGCAGTTTGTTAGTTGACTTCCTTGTGTTTTCTAGTAATACAATTACATGACATGCAGACGTTGATGGTTTTACCTCCTGCTGAAATTTTTGCCATGAGTTCTTTCCCTGGCTTATTGCATGACTTGCACCTCCACCATACGTGATGATGGTGCACGTTCTTATCTTGCTTCTGACCTTTATGGCAACACTTCCAGTTCTTTCCCATTATGCATGATGCTGGCTTTTGGTTTTCAATCCATGCCTTCCAGTTATGGCTTTAGACTTTGAAGATCTGGGTTCTGATATTTTTTTTTCTCTACCACTAACTAACTGAAAAACATTAGACAAGTCATCTAACTTCTCTGATTTATTTCCATATCTGTAAAATGAGGGAAAGAAAATCACCTACCTCCCAGCGCTGTTGCTAATGGTCGTGAAAGCAGGTGGCAAGCTGTGCCATGTGCATGTCCCTTGTTATTCCTGTTTCCTCCTGTTCAGAATGCTTCCGTCCGCAACCCTTTCGGAATTATAAAACTGGATTTCCCTGTGTGGCTCCAAGCCTTTTTTGTAATTCCATTCACAACACAGTTTCTACATATATTCCAAGGTTGGAAAGAAAAAGTGCTTTTTGAACGATGAGCAAATTCCTTCGCTGACATTTAACCAAAATGTATTCCAAACCTGAAGCTTTTTGGAAGGCTAAGAAAATGTTGGTCACCTTCTTGTAAAAAAGTGAAATAAAAAATGTTTATGTACCTCAGCACTTCCTGACTGAGCTGGAATTGAGTGCACTGAGATGGTGTTATTTTGTGGTGTTTCAGTTCTGGGAAAAATGAAACCAAAAAATAGAGGAAATTTTTCAAGATTGTTGGTTGTGAAAGCTTTCTTTTTTTTTTTTTTCTTCCGACTTTGGTTAACATTGAGAGAGCCATGTAAGTTCAATCCAACTACCCATCTTCTGCAAACTAATCCCTGTCAATGATCTGCTAACTAACATTTTCTTCTGGTTTAATTCTGTGTTTTAGAGCATGAACTGTGTGCCCGAAGATACTGATAGCTGTCATTCCTTTCTTAGACACAACATTGCCGACTGATAGCCCTGTCAGATAATTTGTGCATATAGGATTTCCTTATTCTTTTTTAAAAAATGAGCTTCTGTACTAATTTTTGTGCAGCGTTATGTTTTGGTCCAATGTAGTAAGATTGGCAAATCACTTTTCCTCCGTAAGAAATCCCCCCAGCAAGTGGCTCTGTAACTTAAAAGGGTTTTCATTACTTTAATATATCAACTGGCCCCACAGCCCCCATGCTCGGAAAGTAAACTGCATGGTAATCTGTGTCCCCCATGTTTTCTAACACCATTTACCTTCCTCTTTGAGGCAGCTCTCATAGGAACTCGGAATCAAGCTGTGAAAGTAATTTCTTTTGAGCAGCAACAGCCTTCCTCACTGGGCTTGCTGTTTCATCAGTGGCTTGGTTGTGTGGCTGGGCTTCAGAAGAGAATTTCATACTCCCTCATTTTCCTGGATTTAGTTCTCTGACGACACTTTGAATCTAAGGAATCTGCCCTTTCTAGAATGACTGCGGATGCAGTTTTGCATTAAAAGCTAATGAGTTTGAGAACATTTGCAGATATCTTCTCCCATTCCGTGAGTCGCCTCTTCATTTCATTGACTGTTTCCTTTGCTGTGCCAAAGATTTTTATCTTGATGAAGTCCAAAAGTTGATTTTCACTTTTGTTTCCCCTGCCTTTGGAGACAAGTCTTGAAAGAAGTCTTGCTGTGACCAGTGTCAAAGAGTTTACTGCCTATGTTCTCCTCTAGAATTTTGATGGTTTCCTGTCTCATTTTGAGGTCTTTCATCCATTTTGAGTTTATCTTTGGGTATGGTGTAAGAGAATGGTCGAATTTCATTCTTCTGTATATAGCTGTCCAATTTTCCGAGCACCATTTATTGAAGAGACTGTCTTTTTTCCATTGGATATTTTTCTCCTGCTTTGTCAAAAATTATTTGACCATAGAGTCAAAAATCTATATCTGGGCTCTCTATTCTGTTCCACTGATCCATGTGTCTGTTTCTGTGCCAGTACCATGCTGTCTTGGTGATCACAGCTTTGTAATATAGCTTGAAGTCAGGCAACGTGATGACCCCAGCTTTGTTTTTCCTTTTCAACATTTCCTTGGTGATTCAGGGTCTTTTCTGGTTCCATACAAATTTTAGGATTGTTTGTTCCAGCTCTTTGAAAAATGCCCTTGGTATTTTGATCAGGATGATGTTGAATGTATAGATTGTTCTGGGCAGTATAGACATTTTAAAGTTTTTTTTGTTATTTATTTATTTATTTATTTATTTATTAGTTAGAGAGAGAGAGCGCGAGCACAGGCAGACTGAGAGGCAGGCAGAGGCAGAGGGAGGAGCAGGCTCCCTGCCGAGCAAGGAGCCCGATGTGGGACTCGATCCCAGGACGCTGGGATCATGACCTGAGCCGAAGGCAGCCGCTTAACCAACTGAGCCACCCAGGCATCCCAAGTATAGACATTTTAACAATATTTATTCATCCAGTCCATGAGCTTGGAATCTTTTTCCATCTTTTTGTATCTTCAATTTCTTTCATGAGTGTGGTTTCGCTTATTTAAGGAACATAAGGAATTGCACGGAAGACATTAGGAGAAGGATGGGAAAAATGAAGGGGGGAGTGATCAGAGAGGAAGACGAACCATGAGAGACTATGGACTCTGAGAAGCAAACTGAGGATTTTAGAGGGGAAGGGTGGGGGGATGGGTGAGCCTGGTTATGGGTACTGAGGAGGGCATGTATTGCATGGAGGGAGCATGGGTGTTATACACAAACAAGAACCACGGAACACTATGTCAAAAACTAATGATGCACTGTATGGTGACTAAGATAACCTAATAAAAAAGATAAAGTAAAAAATAAAAAGGGGCACCTGGGTGGCTCAGTCGTTAAGCGTCTGCCTTCAGCTCAGGTCATTATCTGGGGGTCCTGGGATTGAGTCCCGCATTGGGCCCCAGCCCCACATCAGGCTCCCCGCTCAGTGGGAAGCCTGCTTCTCCCTCTCCCACTCCCGCTGCTTGTGTTCCCTCTCTCTCTGTCTCTCTCTCTGTCAAATAAATAAAAACAAAATCTTAAAAAAATAAAATGAGACACCTGGGTGTTTCATTGGGTTAAGCCTCTGCCTTTCAGCTCAGGTCATGATCTCAGGGTCCAGGGATCGAGTCTCTGCTCATCGGGGAGCCTGCTCCCCCCTCCCCCGGCCCCTGCCTGCCTCTCTACCTACTTGTGATCTCCCTCTCTGTCAAATAAATAAATAAAATCTTTAAAAATAATAATAATAGGGGCACCTGGGTGGCTCAGTGGGTTAAAGCCTCTGCCTTCGGCTCCGGTCATGATCCCAGGGTCCTGGGATCAAGCCCCGCATCAGGCTCTCTGCTTAGCAGGGAGCCTGCTTTCTCCTCTGTCTCTCTGCCTGCTTGTAATCTCTGTCAAATAAATAAAAAATCTTTAAAAAATAATAATAATAAAATAAATAAAAGCTAGTGAGGCCTGTATGTATGCTCTTGCAGAGACTGGTCTGAGCAGGATGCTAATCTCCAGCATTTGTTATGGATTTGTTTGCTGACCTTAAAGGCATTCACATTTGAAAACATATTCATATATATATATATCTAAAACCATCTTTTGTGAATCTCAAAGTCAGTAAGAGAAAACAATGGGGGAATATGGCATAAGGTATGTGGATCGATTCAATTCTTTAGAGGGAAGGGCTTTTGGAAATCTTTGCTTATTAAATATAAGCGGCAGTTGCTAGAACAGCAGCAGTGCCATCCTGTACGTTAGTCCACTTTACAGAGCACCTATCCAAGCAAATTTAATCAATTAGAATAAAGGCCACCCTAGAAAGCATTAAATGAATCAGACTAACCCTTTTACAGACGTGCATGAACTGGCAAAGGGAGCTGGCACAGCAGAACATTCATGGTTCCCCTGACAGAGCACCACCTCCCCAAGTGCAGGGGCCCACTCCTAAGTTAACTCAATAATAAAACCAGACTCGGGGTTGAAAATGTATTCATTTCCGTGGAGGAAAACTCTTCGTAACTCTGTTTGCAACCCAGAAAGTGACCAGCACGTGTTCCACTTGTCATTTTTCTCATTAGATAACTTGCAGAAGACAGAATCATCTTCCTCTCGTAGCACTACTGTGTTACCAGCTGTTAGCAAAATGCAGTAAAGATCTGTTGATTGATTGGTTTATTGATTGATAGCCGGGGAATAGAATAAGTACTTCCACCTTTGAAACAATCTCCGTTTGGAGAGGAAAGTATGTATATCTTTTATTATGTAAATACAACAGCAAGCAAAGTAAATATGATGGGCCAGAATCAATTCTTAGGTAATCAGGAACAGACTGTATGCTGTGGAAATGGTTTACATTACTCCAAAAGCAAAATTTTGCATTTAGTGTAAGATATGGTGGTAAAACTTTGAGCTTTTGCTTTCTATCAATATTGTAAACATTTCTCCAAGATGCAGTGACTGGAAATAATTTAGTTAACTCTTATTTTTATATGCATGTTCTGTTCTCGAGACTTGTTGCAAAGATTGATGGAAAGTTATTTTCTTTAAGTGACAGTTTGTTTACAGAAATTCCTTGAAATCTTGATGGTTATTGAAAAGACTGAAATAAATGTTGCCTCAAACTGCCTGTTGCAGAGCTACCCCACACCTTCCAAACCAGTACCATACTCTGTTAGTAAATCACCTAAAATCCGTAAAGGTCATGGAGACTGCTCCCTTTGCAAAATGAAATATTTATGTTTCATTCCCAAAAACATATTGTGGATCATTTTGGTGTTTTAAGTTGAAGGTACATAGTAAATTATTCCAAAATTATGGAGGCCAAATGTCATTCTCTCCAAAAGTTTGTGTAATATCTATTTATCTGTGGGCAGATGACTGCACACCATAATCAGAGGCAGACTTTGTCATGTTAAGTCTAAGTAAACACAGCTGAACATAAGCAAGTTGGACTACAGGGTTTTTTTGAGCTTTGCCAACAGCATATGACCTTGGAGAAGGCTGCCTTTTTTTTTTTTAATACACTCTGCTTTCAGTGGAAAAAAAAGAATTCTTTTTGTTTTGAATTAACAAGTGATGATTAGAAGCTTGTTATGTTCTAATTTTTAGATGCCAGACGAAAGAACATCATGCATGCACTCAACAAAAAGCTACCTTGGGGGTGGGGAGGAGTTACCCCCATCAGGGGCCTGGATATAAACAGCGAGGGTGGAAGCCAATTAAATGGTGCTTCTCTAAAAGAAAACCCTTTTGTGTTTATTTGTATTTTGTTCCTTGTCCTTCTGCCATTTCAACAGATTAAAGTTGTGGTTCCAGATGCCACTAGAAAACGAATTTTATTGATTTATCCATTCTTTAAGAAGCATCTGTCCTCAATAGCAAAGAACCTTTGTGTTGTCATTAGCTTTCAGTTTTCAGTAGAAACTCTCATTAACTGCTTTAGGCCTTCCACAAGTCCCCTCCCCACCCCACCCCCCTTTTTTAAATGCAAGTTTCTTTTCAGTCACCTAATACCTTCTTCTTTTAGCCTAGTATGGGGGCCAATATTACATTTTTTTAAGGGCACTTTGTGGCTAAAATAAGTTCCTATTAAATATTTCATGTCAAAAAGTGGACTTTAAGCGAGAACTTTGGTAAAAGATGGATTAGTGGAGATTTGTCTTGAAACATCTAGTTTTTCAATATTCTCAGACTGGCAAGTGGCCAGATAGATCCTCTGCTCTTCCTGTTCCTTCACTTAAGGAAACTATTTTTTCCCCTTCACCCTTCGGGTGTGCATTTCCTTCTCAGAGCAAATGCAGTATGTATTAAGGGTCTGCGACTAATAAAGATTTTTAAATAATTAATCTTTCAGGACTTTGGTATTTTACACTTTTTAAAAAAAAAATCACATGTTGAATAATATTAACAGAGCATATGGGAAAATATTTAGATCTATGTGCTAAAATATTATTCTGTAGTTAGATTCATGTAAGAGCCAACCTTATTTATTTGTATACCTGCTTTTCCTATATGCTGATGAATTTCCATGTTAAAATAAATTGCTTTCAGTAGCAAATATCAAAAAATTTCTAGAAGTAATCCAGAAACAGCTTTCTCTTTGTGTTAAGGGTGGTGGCATACATCCCTAACAGTACATCAACATGCACACTTGAAGGTCCTCGAAGCACCTCATACTCTTAATATGTCAGAATCACTCTCTGTGGCCTGCCTCCTCCAAAGGGAAATTTGCTTTTCTTCCATTTTTCCCTCACTCAGAGAATGTCATCACTGTCTCCCCCCGCCCCCGGTCATCCCAGGCAGAAATTTAAGGGGCACCTCAGACTCCTGCCTCCCATCTCTACACCCATCTAGTCATTGAACACGTCTGCCCCCTTATCTCTCAAACCTTGGCTCCCCATCCCCACTGTTTGCTCCTTAATCCCAGGACTCCTCACTTCTGCCTTAGGTCCCTGCCGTGATCCCGCCTGGCTCCTCCAGTCTGGTCTTCCAGTGGGGCAGGAGGGAGCTTTCTAAGACCCACTTCGGATCATACCACTGCTCAATATCTTTGCTCGCTTCCCATACCTTCCAGGATCATGTTCACACTCCTTATCTTGCACACAAAACCATAAACCCCTCAGCGCCTAGCTTCTGCAAATCTCTCTTGGCTTAGTTCCCTGCTGCCCTGTCACACACCTCATGCATTTCAGCAGTGCCAAAAAGAGTTTCACAAAGGAGCTGTACCATGTCATGACACTGCGCTTTCACACAGTCAGCCTTTCCCCTTCCTTGGAATGCTTCTCCCCGTCTTCTTCATCTGAGTGACTCCTGCTCCTCTTTAGCCCAGGCCTGCGCTTTCCCATCTTTTCCAGGACTAGGCACTCAGATAGTGATGACATTGGCTGGCGTGATTGTTGGAGGCTGCTTGCAGCTGCAAGCAACTGCCCAGGGCCCCTGCCTGTTGCCCAAGGTTTTCTTCTCCTTTCAGGACCTCTACTCCCTGCCTTTGCCTTTGCTCCCTCCCACAGCACTTCCCACAAGCAGCTGGTGTCATTTCTCCCTCAAAGTGTGAGTTACTTAGGGATGAGATCCATTTGTGATTTGTATTTCTAGGCTCTACCACAGTGTCTGGTCTATAACATGCATTCAGTAAATGTTTGCTGTGGGACCCATGGACTCATGAATGAATAAATAAAGACAACTCGGAGAAGAGAAAAATTTCTGTTGCACTTAAAATTAAAAGATCTGGCTTCTAATCCTGGCTGTATTGTTTACTAACAATGTGACCTTGGACCTCTCATTTTTTCTCAGTCTCAATTTCCATATTGTAAAATGTGGGAAATGATAGGTGTACACAGAAAAGAAATGAGATCAGTTGCACACTTATGACTTGCAAGTGTTCAATAAATATTATCATCACCTGAATTGTTTTAACTTGACTTAGCCCTTAATTATGCCCCAAAAAGGCAGAGAGGATGTGGGGGGATGAAATGATATGTATAAACTATAATTTTCCATTTGATACAAAAAGATAATTTGGTTTTTACTTGAGAAGTTCAGATTCACTGTAATGTAGTGGTACATTCTATATCAAAGTGCCAGCCATCCGAAGAGGGGAAAAATTTTTTTCAAGAGAAACCAAGTACTTCTCCCATTCTGTTGTGCACTGAGAAGAACTGTTTAATAATTTTCAGTCTCTTTGTAAAATATCAGGAATATTTAAAATACTCTATACATTCTTCCTTCAGTCAATCAGGAATTTAAGAATATCAATTACAGTTGTTTAAGATGAAGCCCTCATATAACTAAGGTCTTTTAAATATGATTTAGGTTGTTATTTTATTCCTTGTGAAAAGGACAGGTATACTGGTTAGTTAGATCGTCATAGAAAATTCTTAATAACAAATACTAGAGAAGTAGCTTATAAAAATAGGGAATTTCCAAAGCTGTTTCCTCAAATTCAAGTGCTCTATTCTATCATAAGTAAGGGCCTTCCCATGTAAAACTTTCTCCTGGCATTTAAGAGTAAACAATACAACATACCTATATGATTCCATGGGTAACATGTGTAAGCCACTGGTCCCGTAGCAATTACATGTGCCAGCCCCAAAACGAGCAGCAAAAGACCAGTCGCTGACATAATCCTGGAATTTGCCTTGGTGTGCTTATTCTCACTGTCACCAGAGATTCCATCCTCATGTTTTTCATGTTATGGCTACCAAGCAACTGAAGTGATATTCTCCAAGCCCTTGCAAAACCAAAGCCTTCATAATATGCAGTCCTGCTCCTGTGAGAATTCTACACACTCAAGCATCATAGACATAACATGGCTGCCCTTGACCTAGCTTAGATAATTCGAATACAGAAGCTATTTTGAATTGTTGTGTTACTTGTTATCTGCTCCACTTCAAGGTAAAACTTCCACATTCATCAAGGGTTGCTGCCACTACAGAGTATTTCCAATTGTGGAATAATTGTAGCTGTTATGTATTGCGTATTACTGGGAGCCTTGTGTCTTACAGTGATTATTTCTAATTTCTACAATAGTCCTCATTGTTTAATATTTTTGTATCTAGTTTACAGAGGGAAAAAAATGAGGCTCAGAGAGATTAGGTAGCTTGCTCCACGCCACATGCTAATATGTAGCAGAACTGGATTCAGACCCCAAGCTCTTTGCTTCCAAATCTACTCCCTTTCCACTGTACCTTACTGTTGGGGGAATCAAGTGTGGTTAAGTGAAAGTACCCTTCAAAATTTGCACTGATTAGCAGAGAACAGGTGTACTCAATTCACAATAAACCAGAACAAAGACAGGAATTCCATTAAAAGCAGCTGGAGAAATTGAGTAACTAATTGTTTATTCTCTCTGCGCCTCAAAGACTGCTAAAATTAGCTTGGAATTCTATTTGAAAAATTCTTCAATTAATCATAAACTCTGGCTCCCGTTTCTAAAGCAAACTTTTGATAGATGTTCCCAACACTTGCCCATGCAACTCCCATTACTTCCTCTTTTCTTCAGTGTAAAAACAATCTCTTTTCTATTTCTGGGCCCACTTTCTGCTTTTCCAGCCCTGCCAATTTTTATTATTACAAGGATTCGTTGTGTGAAAGTGCCTTTTCACCTAGGGCTCGTTATCACTGCTCATCTTTCATTTCTTTATTCTTCTCCCAGGACCTCCTATAAGTCAACTCAAATACAGATTTCTTGCTTCTTTCACTTTGAGAGTATATGATTGGCCATCTTCTTGTCCAAGTAAGATCAATATATTATGTTGTCTAATAAACTATCTTATAGAATGGCTTTTATAAACCTCCTAATGTAGGCTGAAAATCAACTGGATAAAGTATCCAGCTACTTCAAGTTTGGAAAAGAAGAGAAATACTTTTTCTAAAAAGCCTTGCTGGCCAACTCTACCTTCTTCCCTCCTATTCTCACCTTATGCTAAGGGCTGTATAATTAACCACTGCACTGAAGCCTGAAACAATGGCTCACTTCTTCATGTGTGTTCTGTAATGTCTTGTGTTCAGCTCCCTTTGTGGGTGGCCTGGGAAGCGTGGTTATTCCTCCTATGCTCAGTAGATATCTTAAGCTCCCTTAGCTTTGGACCCATGTATGAACTCTATGCATAACAGAGAGTGGTGCACTAGTGCTGGGCATTAACTGAGTGTGCTTCTAAGTAGACAGACATCTGAAATAATAGAGATGTCATGAACAGTGGTGCTGTGGCACTTTTCTACGGTCAGGGGCCTTCACAACTCTTGGTTTCTTGTGAAAAACTAGTCTGCCTTTGAATACCAACCCCTCTTGTTTCCACCTCCTGAGTGTGGAAAAGTGATTAGAATTACCACATCGTATTAGGAAGGAGAGAGAGTGACTTACCTACAGGATCTTGGGCATCTTACAAGGAATGGCTGTTATTAGCCTTCCCTACCCCCACTCCCCAAAAGGGTAATTTGGTGCTTTCATGATGAAAATATATAGTTTGTTTTCTCTTAGATATGTGAGCCAAGTTCTATCATATAATCATTTGATTCAAGGCAGTAATAGCTCTTTTTCTCATTGCTGATTCACCATATTTCTGGATATCTGGAGAGAATTTAGAATTAGAGAATTTAATTTTTAAAATATTTTTGAGAATGTATAGTGTATTCCATCACCAGAAAAAAAATGTGGATAAGTGGATCTAGTTTGTTCTGGAAGTTTTGCTTTCTTTTCCCTTTTGCATAGCCCTCTGCCTTTTCTCTCCCTTTCTCTCTTTTGTTTAAAGTTGGTTTATATTATTGATTGTCAAAACATACATTTCTCTCTAAAGCCTCAAAAAGTATGGGAAAAGGTAGAAAATATATGGAATAGGAGAGGATTACTTTTAGCCTGGACAAAGTATTAAGTTCATTGTTCCTCTCTCTAAATCAAATAATTTTTAATGACTAAAATAAATGTTTTCTTTTTTATTTTTAAGGTTCCATATTTACTTATAACAGCATATGACCTTTGTAAGACAATATCTATTGCAACTGCTTGCATTTAAATATATTTAAATCATGAAAACATGCCATTCTTTTGTATTTACATTTTCATGAAATGGCTTTGCAAGAATTTTTCTCTATACTATACTTGTTCCCTCCCTCTTTCCTGGTAGTCATTGAGCTCTGGTGTTTCATTTTGTTTTGCTTTGTTTTGTTTGATGTATGTGATCATAAGGGTGCTTGCTTTCTCTTTATCATTTCTTTGTTTCCATGCATGAGTACTATATTTTTAATACCTTGTGATTCTCACAGAAGTACCCTTCCTGAACATTACATTTCTTAAGCCTTGGTGTGGAACCTTATTATTTTAGACTTGCGACGTCGAATTTTGGGAGGCCATTGGCAATGGTGGTCTCAGCATAGGATGATTCTGTGTGCTCTGGGGAAAGAACTTCTCAGCTCACCCTCCTGTGGACACCCAGCCAAGAGCTCTTCTCAGTTTTCAGCCTGCCTATCCACCATTACATGGATTTAAAATGACCACCATTATTAGAACTTTGGTTCTTTTCAGTCCTTTGGTCCAAGGTGCTCTGACATTCTGCCATTGTTTAAGAGCAAAGCCATTGGCAGGCCTCAACAGGGTCCTCTCAATCCTTCTTCCCAACTGTATTCAACATCATGACCACTACATTCAATTTTAGTGATTTTGACCTTAGTGGTGGCTTACTTTTTGCATGGTTGTTCTGTACTCCTTATCCTTGTTCCTCTTTAGAGATCATATAGCTCCAGCTACGTCTCAAGGCTGTGGTAAAAATAACATTAAAAATAACCAAAAACTGTTTGTAAAACCTCATCACTATGTTGATGTATAATAAAACAATGCCCTGTTCTTTTTGAGGCAGGCCTGAATAAAACATTCTACTAAGGGCAGCAGAAACTAAGTTTACTTTAGTTTGAAAAAGCTTGTTATCCTACCCTAGAAAGAAAAAATCCTATGTTAGGTTGAATAATTAGTTTTTGATGACCCCATGTGGATTACTGTCTGTCACCGTATTTTCCCAAAGGAAAGATTAAAAAAATATAAGAGTTTCAAAAATAAAAGCCCCACCATCACAGCAATATAGAGCTGGGCCAACATGTTTATTTTCAAAACAGAAAACACAGATCTCATAACAGTATATTATTTCCATCACTGTTCCAATTAGAAGAAGGAGGATGATTTGATTATTCTGAAGTAATCTGTAATATATTACAGTGAAAATCTTGGGTTTCTTTATTCTCCAGTTTGTATTTGTAATGACTGTCCCTGAATTATATGTCATAGTATATTAGAAATTATAATAACTGGGGGAAAAGCAATACAAGTAAAGTGAAATGTTTTATCACCCTCCCCCCCAAAAAAAACACTTTTAGTGGTATTATATTCATGTTTCAGCAAAAAGACACAATGAAAAGTATCTCTGAAGCCCATTTCTTAACAGTATTTTCCAACAATAATGTTATATCTCCTATTTACATGAAGGCAGACTCAAGAACTTGGTTTGCTAAATACAGCCTTGTTATTTGACCCCTGTTGGAATACTAAGAATCCATAGTGATTTTTGAAAAATACTAAAGAAATGCTGCCTTATGCTGCTACCTTAGAGAAAATCCCTAGGAATTCCAGCACTAAACACAGCCACTTCTTATACTCCACGGCACTTTTTCTCCCAGGGAGGCTGCCCTTTCCCATCTACATTAGAGCACCTGGAGAGCTCATTCAAAGGCATGTTCCTTAGCATCTCTGTGACCTATAGAATCGTAGTCTGAGATGGGATCCAGGAGCCTGCCCTTTTGAGAAGTTCCCCTGTGTATGTTATTCTCTTCTCTACAGCATTTCAGGAAGATGGATTAGAACAGTGGGATGCCACCTCACACCAGTCAGAATGGCTGAAGTTAACAAGTCAGGAAACAACAGGTGTTGGTGAGAGTGCGGAGAAAAGGGAACCCTCCTACACTGTTGGTGGGAATGCAAGTTGGCAGTCACTTGGGAAAACAGTATGGAGATTCCTCAAAAAGTTGAAAATAGAGCTGCCCTCTGACCCAGCAATCACACTACTGGGTATTTATCCTAAAGATACAAATGTAGTGATCTGAAGGGGCATGTGCACCCCAATGTTTATAGCAACAATGTCCACAATAGCCAAACTATGGAAAGAGCCCAGATGTCCATCAACAGTTGATAGATAAAGAAAATGTGGTATATATATCTATATATATCTATATATACATAGATACACACACACACACACACACACACACACACACACACACTGGAATATTATGCAGCCACCAAAAATATGAAATCTTGCCATTTGCAATGATGTGGATGGAATTAGAGGGTATTATGCTAAGCGACATAAGTCAATCAGAGAAAGACAAGTATTGTATGATCTCACTGATATGAGGAATTTGAGAAAAAGAGAATCATGGGGGAAGGGAGGGAAAAATGAAACAAGGCAAAACCAGAGAGGGAGACAAACCCTTAAGAGACTCTTAATCTCAGGAGACAAACTGAGGGTTGCTAGAGGGGAGGTGGGGGGAGGGGTGGGGTGGCTGGGTGATGGACATCGGGGAGGGTATGTGCTATGCTGAATGCTGTGAATTGTGTAAGACTTAAGATTCACAGAACTGTACCCCTGAAGCAAATAATATATGTTAATAATTTAAAAAAGGAAAAAAAATTAAAAATTTTAAAAAGTAAAAGAAAAGAAGAAGAAGATGGGTTAGAGGCTTGGGTGTGATAGTGGAAACTGCACATGAGGCTGACAGCTCAGTGGCACTTGGAGCAACCCCTGTGACTGGTGAAGGGTGACTGACGGCATTGCTTCTCTACTTCAGGAATCATGACGCCTTAGCCTTTGCTATGGGCCAGGCATTGTTCCAGAAGTTCAACACTCATGACCTCGTTTAACCCTCACAGCAACCCAGAGAAGTGAGCATTACTGTTGTCCCCATTCTGTAGGGGAAGACACTTAGACACCATGTGCATAAATAACTTGCCCAAGGTCACATACCTAGCGAGTCAGCTCTTTTCCACACTTCCTGCACTTCTACAAATTATGGTACAAAAAGATGGTTTTTGATCTATAAAATGTTTTTGCTTTCCCTCCCAGCAAGTCAACTTGTTACTATTCAGCAATTTGTTCTCCATTTTTTTCCTAGAAATCTCTTGTATTCTAAATTTAAGTGATAATAGTGGATTAGGATCTGTATACTATTGGAATTTAATAAATGCTGTGGGATATAGATGCCTGGACAAAATCTTGAGTGGGTACTCCTGGCAAGATTTAAATGGGTGGGGAGGTGGTGGGACTTGGTATGCCCTTGATCAAATGGGTCATCATAAGACCTTTAGACTAGGAGTACTCTGGGGCCCTTCTAGCCCCCAGAAGGCATTTTATCTCCCTTTACACCTAGTTCCCCGTTCAAATTCGCATGCCCTTCAATACATCAGCAAGAATCTTCCGAGTGCTCATTTCAAAGCCCCTCCCCACCCTACTTCAGACTTCAAATGACTGTGTCTGAAATGAAAAGTAGAAAATCGCAGAACCTTTAAATGTAGAAATGTGTGAACATAGAACACTGACATGCCAAGTGCAGTTGTAACATTTTAAGTTTATTAAGAACATTGAGATGTATTTGAAAAGTAGAAGGCCTGGTAATCCTGTTCATCTTATGTCTAAAATATGTTTCTTTTCTATTAATAAATGCAGCAGATGAACTGTGAGTGAAGAAGCTGTCATTTGCCACTCCTCGGAAAGATCCAAGAAGTCTGCGAGCGTCCTCTCTCTCCTTGTGTCATTTCTGGTGTTAATGCAGTCAGACAGGTTTAACAGCTAGGTCTCCTCATCTCAAGTGCCATTTCTGGAGATGGTAATTTGAGGAATTTGCAAAGCATGGCAAAAATGTGAGCCAATGCAAAGATACGCTACGGTTCATGTATCAAAGCAAAAATACTTTTCGATGGTTTTTCAGAGATGCTGAAGAGCTTGAAAATACGTAGACGGAGACAGACTCTCCAGCCAGTTTCTAGACTATTACAAATGCATACTCTTCCATTTCTTTTTGCTGAAGAAAGACATATTAATACTTCATAGCCTGACAACATATAGATATGTGTCGTTAAGTCAACCTTCTGGAATTGCAGGGTAGCAGCTATAAAATTGATCTCGGGAGAAAGAGTGCTGGTGCTGTTAAAGAACTTAGAGGGTGAATATCAATATCAACTTTGGGCCAAAATTAAGATTTAGCCAAGAACTGGTAAGTCCATCCAGTTTCCAAAACTAGTAGCCCAACTGGCATGCAAAAGGAGTGCTTTTATAAACAATTAATGCTCCTTGCAACACACAGACACACACAGAAGTTATTCATGCATAGTTAGGAAGTCATTTTCTGAGACTTTGGCTGGAAACCTAGCTTTCATGGATGAAACATTTTGGGTAACATCTCCAATATTCCCCTTGAGAAAAAAATGAAGTAACGAAATCCATTAGACACTTAAAGTTCGCAGCTCTTGTTTCATGTGGATCCAGTATTCTTTGTCTTGGCATGTTGTGATAGTTTGGCACAAAATAGCATCAGAAAAACCATTTTGTCCCTGAAGATGATAGATTCTGCACACTTAATCCATTAATCTGAGCCGATGGGCTTTGCCCAGAGTTAAAACATTCTGTTCTTACATAATGGCTTTCTTATTAAATCTCTGAACGATACCAATTTTTCTGGTGTCTACATTCAACCCCATATTCTAGATGTAAAAAGTAAAGAGAGAGAGAGGAGCTTAATTTTTTTTTTCATTTTACAAGGGTTCCTTTGATGCTTGGTATATGTGATCAAGCACTCTTCTGTTTTAGAAAATACTCAACCATGTGGTCCACAGAAGAAGCATATTATCATAGTACTGTTAGCCCCATTATATAGGTGAGAAAGTTGAAGTCGAGCAGCAGGGGTCCAGCTCCTGCTGTCTGGTTCCAGGGTCTGGGCTCCAACCACTGCACCAGGCTGCCTCTGTGCCTCATTCCAGACCACCCGCATAGTTAATAACGATGAGCTCAGAACAGAAATGAGAATATTTAACATTTCCAGACCCCCTTTCTGGTCATTCACCAACAATTTCCTCCCCACAGATTGCATTCTAATTTTCCAAGTGAAGTTTCAGGCTGAAAGTTTTCGACTTTGGAAAGGTGGAGCCCTTGAGATCACAGAGAAGCAATCTTGGTAGATGGGCTCATGCAGAACAACTTAGCATCAAGAATATTTAACGTATTTAGTGAAAAAGATTGAAAGTGAAGTGGAGGCATTATAACTGGGTCGTACTCGGCTTATTTGAAAAGTTACTTTCAAATGATAAATCCCGCTTCCTACAGCTTCACTCCTCCGGCCTAGGTTGATGAAGTCAGAACACCTGTGCATTTTACAGTAACAGTCCACTTGGAATTGATAAGGAGCCATTAGTCTCAAGTTCTTATGCTCTGCCCAATAAGGAAAGCCACAAGGCCACCAGTCCCTGACTGATAAGGAGCCAAGCAACACTTTCCCGGGTTTGCACACACACATGGGTACTGCTGGAATAATGAAGATGTTCTGTTGTTGTAAATGGAAATATAACCTATCCCGAACGTTTTGCGAGGTCAGCTTACCCCCACCCTGACGGAGGAGCTCTTCGCTACTGGTCCAGAAGAGAGGGGTGTGGTTTCTCATTTTTATTTCCGGCAGGAGTTAGAAGAGACGATGCAGTGACAGAGAGGCAGCCCAAGGTGGGGATCCTGAGGATCCAGGACATCTGGGCATCATTAGCCATAGTGAGGGGCCAGCCCACATGAGAGGCAGCAGGAAGGAAAAGAATCTTTGGCCAGATGTTCGAAGTCATGGCTGCAGGAAACACTGGCTTAATTTTTGGAAAAGATTTTTCTTCAAACCCTGAAGTGATTTTGGAAGCCACTCATTCTTTAAGGCCCCAGGATAAATAATTGTGCTAGTATATTGCAAAAAGGAAAAAAAAATTCTTAATGCTATCCATGAAGAGGAGGTGGGTTTCATTTATAATTCTCACTATTCACAAAGGTTGCCAAACTCTTGCCCCACCACCCCTCTCAAGGCCGTCAAAACTCGGGCTCCAGTGCTCTTCTGCCTGCGAGCAGCGTCCTTGGTACTCACCAGGCTCAGATGCAGTCTCTTCCTACCAGGCTGGAGTTTTAAAGTAGAACTCCCTTTGGGTTGTAGTGGGCCTGGAAGAAGCAGCTCCGTCATCCAGATACATGTTGCAGTGCATTGGGTACTTTTTCCTTCCTGCTGGGGCAAACATTACTTAGAATGATTTATCGTTACTCATTCGGAAGCTCTGACTACCCCAAAGAGAGGCTAACCACAAAAATTTCCTCTAAAAGTGATGCAGCCACAGCTGTCTAGGAGTTATTTAGCAGTAATTCACTCTGAGCAATAGAAGAGTGATTATAAGGATATCACGTCTATTAAAATGTCAATCCAATTAAAGCCTGGGAGAGAGCTCGAGAGAGCTCAGAGTCCCTATTCTGTGATTTGGACAGATTTTTTTTTTTAATATTATAGATTAAATCATAAGCAGAAAAAAAGTCTCTTTTTGCACCTCTGTGGTCTAAAATACTTTTTTTTAAAAAAGAACAGAAAAGGTGTTTAACCGATTTTTAATAAGTTGTCATTCAACAGGCTTTCTATGTAAAAAGTGCATTAAGCCTTGTCACGGTCTTTGAAGATGGCTTTATTGATGGAGTAATTGAATGCGGTAGTTAAAAACATGACCTTCAGAGTCAGCTGACGTGGAGCTGAGACCTACCACCCCCGTTGCCAAAATGAGTCTTTTGCGAGTGTCTAGACCCTTCTAAGCTCCAGTATCATTTGGAAATAAGGCCCGTGGTGCTATTTCACAGGGTTATTGTCAGCATTTAGCCAGATAACATTTTAGAGTCCCTGGCGTAGCGCCTGGTACAAGAATAACCGTCCAATCAATGTTAGTCATTGTTATTTTAAAGATAACTCCTTCTCGTAGCATTGGAGTCTCTCAATATTCAAGTTTGAACTGGATGAAGCTGGATTTTGAATTTTTTTCAATCTGTTTCTATTTCACAGGCCAAAACCACTGCCACATCAGGGAAGGCCACATCGTAGATTACTATCTTATTTATTACAGAGATTACCATCTTATTAATAAGGCAAAAGTCAAAGTTCAGTGAAAAAAGCAAACATGTACAGAATGACGCCATTTTTAAAAATGTATATAAACTTGCTTGGAAAGCCACATATTCAAATATTATATTAGTTATCCCTAAACTTCCTGTATTTTCTCTTTTATACTTTTTTCCTAGATTTTCTGCAGTGAACCTGTATGACTTTCTTATTAGAAAAACATAGCATATGCTATTTTTAAAAGGACAGTATAGAGTCATAGTGGAACCAATCTGTAGGTGTGTGTGTGTGTGACCCCCGCGTGGATCCAGTATGTGGGAAAGTAAAGATAGAGACTATGGAGGTGGGAGCAGGGAGCCCCAGGGATCGCTCTCTCCGTTTGGGGTAAGGTCCTGTAGATTTAGAATCGTTGGCATTTCGTAATCTTCAGGAAGGTTTTCCGTCTGCCCGGTTTGCCAGAGCCTTGCGCTTTATCTCAACTGTTCCAAGTATGTAAATAACTCCAGAAACTGATCTGGTGTCCTGGGGGCTCTTGGGACCTCTGAGATCAGAAACACACCAAACCCTGGCTGTCCACATCAGCTGTCCCCAGTGATGGCCCCAAAATGGACATAGTTGCGAGGGGGCGCAGTGGTCAAGGATCTGCATCTCTGAATCACTCCATCTCAATTTAGGGAAATATGTAGTGCATGATTTTTAGATTATTTAATTTTTTAAAATCCTCATATTTTTTATCTACACTTAAGTGATGTGAGTTTCTGCTCCACATTTGTGGAATCTTTTTAAACATTCCTAACCTTAGGGCTTATTGGTTCAATTTGAAAAAAAAAAAATCTCACAGATTTGGCCATATTTTTATCTCTTTTTATGACCATAACTCTTACTTAAGGAATATATATCAGAATTAATACGTTTCTAGATTGCGTTTATCGAAGTCGAGTAGATTCTGCCCACAGAGCTTGGTGCTTCCACATCTCGAATTGCAATAGAAGTGGTTTTCAGTATAATTGTCTCTCTACATAACTTTATAAGGAAACACATGTCCAAACTGAGGATAGCCCCACTTTAAGTTTCAGCATGGTTTGGGTTTTACGGCATCCAAGATTTTCCTAACTACGCACCTCTTTTTTTTTTCTTTCCTTTTCTTTTTTGGTCTTAAAACACGCTCTTTTGGCTGGTTCAATAAGTTGTTCCTGCCAACCAGTTGCTTTTATGGTAATTGACAGCGTAGCTGATTTTTGGAACCTTAGAATCTAAAAAGGCATTTTAGCCCAGACTTCGGATAGGCCGAGCCAAGCTACTTGCAGAGTGAGAGATACAGCTGAGCTGAATGTAGGGCAGTCAGACCCTAAGTCTGTGCATGCTAATTAACAGCAGGGAAACGTCTGCTCTGGCTCAGACTTCAGATTTCTGTTTCCAGCGGCATTCAGAATCCTTCCCTCTCCTGGCAGATTGTGACTGGATGCCACTTCTGGACAGGAGCCAGGGAGACCACCTGTCTGCTGTGGGTAGAAGTGGCCTGAGCCCCCCACTGAGCACCTATCTATTGGCTGAAAAGACGAAAAACACTTGAATCAGATAAAAGCCAGCCAGTTTACACTTCAAAAGAAAAAAGCATCTTCACAATTAATGGAATTATTTAATGTAAGGAGTAGAGGGTACATTTTCTGAGTTCCCCTCAATGATGTCAGTTTTCTAAAATAGCTGGGGTATTTCCCCAGATTTCATCTCAGCATAAGGACTGGAAAAACAATCTTCCCAAACCAGCAGATCTTTATTGCCCTTTGCTTTCCTGCAAGAGCACAAATGTTTCAGAGTTAAAGGACCCCTGTTTGCTATCTTCCTTCTGCTAGCTCTTCTGGGAACTAGAACACACCCCTCTGCAGGAGGTGGCTCTTGGATGCATAATATCCTAGTGGCACTGGGCAACCCACCAATAATAGCAACAGGGAAAGCATGCCCTTCTAACACCAATTTATGTTTTGAACCAAAAGCACCCTGGACACAGAGACTCTCCCCACCCCCCTCCGCCCCAAATAGTAGTAGTCACCTCTTTCTTGGTGGTTTGAAATGTTTGACATTGAGCTTTGTTACACCCTGTTTTCGCGTTGCTAGTGATAGAGAAGCAAAATGTCTCTTCTGTTCATTACTTTTTATGAAGACCTTTCTTCTGTTGCTGGGAAAAGAACCTGAATCCATACCTAATGACACTGAACATACCCGTCTGCTTTAGAAATGAAACACAGGATGCAGTCTTTTTTTTTTAAATTAATTAATTTATTTGACAGAAATCACAAGTAGGCAGAGAGGCAGGCAGAGAGAGAGGGGGAAGCAGGCTCCCCGCCGAGCGGAGAGCCTGATGCAGGGCTCGATCCCAGAACCCTGAGATCATGACCTGAGCCGAAGGCAGAGGCCTAACCCACTGAGCCACCCAGGTGCCCCAGGATGCAGTCTTTTGAATGCTGCTGGGGACATTGTTGAAATCGTGAAACTAATTAAGAATACCCGAACAGGGATTGGAATCTAGGTTTTACACTTCAAAGGTATTTTCATGGGCACAGAACTGTAAAACTCATACACCTGAAGAGTAAGCAGAATTTTATAATTTCGCAGTTGGCTGTAGTAAACTTGTTCCTCGGTGGAAGGAGTTCAGGGAGACTAGCCGCAGTGCTACCAGCATGAGGCCGCTGACCGCACTGCAGGACATACACGTTCACTCTTCCTCCTAAACAGAATCTCTCCATGGACCTGAACGGTGAACTCACATGTAGGCTCCACTCATTTATGGCATTTCTGGATTCTGGAACCCATTACATATTTGATGGCCACAGGCTTCCTTCTTGTCGTCTGTGCGGTAATCACTCTTGGGTTGATCGTTCAGGTAGGGAATTCGACTCCGGTCCCCTTTGAATATGTGAGACTGCTTTGTTTGTAAGCCAGAGCATCAGTTACATGGTCTTTTCTAAATTATGTTTTGTTATTTCCCTAATGTTATTTAAGCTTCATGGAACTTATTCTGCTTTTGCCAAGTCTTTCCATTGAATAAATATCTCCATAACCTATTGCTTCACTTTGGCAACAGAATTGTTGCAATTTGTGGGCAAAATTGAGCAAAGGCTTAACTCTTTTTTTTTCTCTGTAAAATATCCAGTGTTGCTGGCTTTCCTCCTCCTGAACAAAGACCTTGACTTGTTCTCTGTTTTTGTAGTACGCTGTCTCTGTCATGCTGAGTAAAGATTTACAGATAATAGTACGAAACAAAGAATGACTTAACAGACATAACAGAGACATGCTATCCACGTACAGAGTCACTAATAAAAAATAAGCTAAGACACAAAGTGCTTAGAATAGTGCCTGGCACAGAGGAAGAGATCTGTAAACTAGGATTATTGGAGTTCTGTGAATTAAAAATTGTCATTCTCTTTCTTCAATTGCATAATTGTATAGTTACAAAAATATCAAAAGCAGCAGAAATATAGCTAACCATCCAGGCCAACCTAGTAGGGACCAGAAGATCCAGTCGGTGACCATCCAGCTGCTCACAGATTGAGCTATTGCCTCAAAGGACCCCTAAATGAAGGAGATCAAAGAAAGAGACTAATGTTTGTTGTTCTGTTTTGGGCCAGACACATAGCATCTCATTTATTCCTCATAACAACCTTGTTATTTATGCACTAAGTGTTTTTGTTTTGTTGGCTTTCTTTCTTTCTTTTTTTGTTAAGCTCCCTGGGACCCTGGGAAGGATTGCACAAAGAGCCCATAGTGGCCCTTTATTTCCCCCAGGTCCACACCAGGAAGCCTGACTCAGGATGCACTAACAGGCTTTCCTAATTCTTTTCCTTCCTAGAGGACACAGGACTTTAGCTGCCTCCTCTCCATGGACATATAATAATTTTTCTCTTGAACATATCTTCCTTGGAAAATTTTACCCTGGTTATACTGTATTATGGTCATGTTGATGCTCTTATTCTCAAGTCCCATTGCTGTCTTAGAGCCCAGAAGTGGAAAATTATGCTGCCTCGCCTTACTAGCCTTGAGCCTTGCAGAGGGGAAAAAAATGTCTTCAAAAAATATTGGGTTGAGAGGGGTAAAACAAAGGGAAAGGAGGGAGGGCAGGAAAATACAGCTTTCCAAAGCCATACAACTGGAAGGAGGCCTTGAGTAGATATCCTGGTTTTCATGTTTCCTGTATAGGGCAAAGTGCCTCATTTTGTAACTACTTGTAATATTTATTTTTGATGATGATGATGATATTTATGGTTGTTGTTGTTGATGGTGATGATGACGACGATGGTGGTGGTGGTGGTGGTGGTTGTGACTTAACCTAGTTTTGGAGTCTCATAGGCTGATGAGGAGTCTCGATCCTGTTCCTTTGTCCCCACTTCCCATGCCATGCTAGCAGATCCTCTTTACCCTCTGTATATCTTTCCCTCCAGTGTGTCTATTTTTGGGTTCCCAATACCATATTCTTTTAGCCTAAAAGCTACCTAGGGAGATTTAATCAAGATCAGTAGCCCATTTCATCTTTCTTGATATTGATATTTGCACTGGTAGACATTAGTTCCTGAGAGAGGGAGGAAACCTACACCGAAAGAGAGAGTGCATAAACAAAGCTCACACCATAATGCTCATTTCCTGCAGTGGGAGGGATTCCTTTGCAGCTAGAAGACTGGTGCCTGCTTATTGTAGTGGGCCAGAAGTCCTGTGCTGTTGCTTTGAATCTGCCACTCATTTGCTAGCTAGCCAGAGGGAACTATTTGTCAATTCTTTTCCTGAAATCAAGGTTTGATTCCCATGAAGTCATAGAAGGTTGAACCAGAGGCACCCCGAAGTTCTGGGAACTCTTTTATTTTATAGTTGAGGAAATTGCTTTCCAGACTTTATGGGAGCAACGTAGCCTGTCCAAAGGCACGGCAGGTGAGTGGGGGAGTGAGATCAGAACCTGGCTGCAGGAAGAGTTAGGGGTTCTTGTCCCTGTACTGTTTGCCTCCTCATTAAAAACCCCAATTTCTTGGAATAAATCAACATCAGATTTTTGTATATTTATGAAAGCTATTTTGTATTTTTTATTACCTGTTCTCACCTTTTTCCTGCTTCTTTGCAGAGAGATTTCTTTTGTGTCTTAAACTGCTTCATCTTTGTTAAACAAAAAATTAACCAATTTTCAACCATATTTCCTGATGAGCTTTTTTCCTGGTCATTAATGAGGCAACTCCGGAGATTAAAACAGAAAGAAACAAGGAAAGAAAAATAATTGAGTTTTTGCTTGTCTTTACAGACACTCTGGAAAATGGATCCAATAAGGGTGACAGGTGAGAAATATGTTTTTACCCACCATTTGTGCTTTTCACTGATGGCATTTTCTGTGTACACTGCAGTGGGTTTGATCGTTATCTTTCTTTTCTTGCTGAAATCCAGTGCAGCCCACAGGAAGGGACCAAGCAAGGATGACACATACTGGAAGGAGATTAATGCCGCTATGGCCTTAACAAATCTTGCACAGGGCAAAGACACACTGCAGGGAACCACCAGCTGCATCATCCAGAAGTCGTCACATATAGCAGAAGTCAAGACCGTCAAAGTGCCACTGGTCCACCAGTTTTAAGGGTTTGTCGCTTTTCAGACCAATGGCTGTTCTTCACGCCAGTATTTTCCCATAAAGCCTCCTCCTACGAGCCGAAGCAGAAGTGGAAATTACTCCCTTTCAAACCTCTTTTTATTTTTAATTATCCTAACTATATCATTTAGTTGCTTCTGTAAGAGACATATAAATTATAAAAACCTCACTTTAATCAAAAATAGTAACTTATTTTATGTTACTCAAACTATGCATCAGGTGTCTGCATTGCCGTTACAGTAAGTGCCTTGCTTCCCCAAATCAGCAACAACGTGGGCATAGTGGAGCAGCTATGCCTCAAATGACAGCGCCGCTGTGCTTGTTCGTCTGTGCGTCACTCCACACGGGCCTCTGACCATTCCAGGACTGAAACCACACGCGCCGAAAGGCCTCACAGTGTATGCAGTAATTCACGTGTTAAAACTTGGACATCTATTCAGCCCAAATGAAACGTTCCTCCTAAAAAAAACCAACTTCTGCAGCATTTAAAATTGTTCAGCATGCTTTTCAGAGTGACGGTGAGAATTTCATGCATGTATCTTGCCTGCCTATCAGACACACTACGAAGTTCCAAAAGGAAAGGAGTGGTGATCACAGAACATGTACACGTAAGAAGAATCCCGGTGAATACATGGTGATCTGAAGAACTTTTTCCAGGCATTGCTGGAAAATACCACAATGCCCTTTTAGAATTAATTTGGATTTTCTTTTCCTTAAGTTTCACTGAAGTTTTTAAAAATTTTATTATATAAATTACTCAAAATGTTCCCATGTAGAACTAAACCTATAGTTTAGTTTTAACACATAATCCTGTTTGCGTTAAAGTTCAGTGCTTTTTGTGATGGAAAGCTTTTCATGTGGAATGGTTAAAAAACCTTTTAGTTGGTTCATTTCAAATTATAATTGCTGATGGACAATTTGTATTGTAACGAGAACAAGACAATGAAAGAAATGTATCTCTATGTGAATATGCATATACACTCATAAAATTGGTTTTTAAATTTAAAACATATGGAAAACAAACATTGACAGTCTTTGAATTTTGCCAAATAGGACATTAAAGTAAAAATTAAGTGAACTCATGCATTAAAAGAAGGAACGTTTCGTTTCTAAATTAGACTATCATTGAATGAGAATAATCAGTATCAAGAAAGAAGAATATAGTTTTCAATCAAACAATAATATTCTAATCAGCTGGGGGAGACGTGAAACTTGAATAAACAGTGGAGATGCCAAATATAACAGAGAATATGTGCTACAGAGAAGTAAAAAGGATTTGACTCTTTTATGGTGGGATGTTTTTTCTGGGTATGTAATCTATTTTGTAATTTTTTTTTTTTAAACTGGAAAGCTTTTTTGTGAGTGTGAATGAGAGCCATGAGTGCAGCCATGTGGTGATATTTTTCTTTATTTTGCAAAACGTTTTTCAAACCAAAGGCTGCTCTAGTTGATATGTGGACAATATCAATCTTGATATAAATTGTAGGACACTTTTTCATGTAACATAGTATTTGGGGTTTGGGTTTATTTCGTGTAATGAAAATAATTTGATATAAAAATATTTTGTATATATATATTTTTACTTTGTTTTCTAAATTGCTGTTTGCAGTAACAGTAAGTGCAAAGCAGGATATGTTAAGTTATGACTGTATGATCAGATGAAGTATGAGTTCATTTGGTTTACATCCTTAAATAGTAGCAGATCCTTGACAAAAACTTTGGAATCTTTACAAATTAATTTTGTCATAATGTGATCATGTCAAAGAAAACTAAGGACAAGTACTTCACTCTTTTTCATACTATTATAAGTTATTCTGGTATTAAATATTTTAATAAAATTGACTTCATTTTGACGTATTTCAGTTAGATGAATGGATGCTGGTTGTTTTTTATTTGAATTAGTCATAATTCATTTTTGCCATCCTTTTAAAAAGAATCAGCAAATTCGTTCTGTGTTATAAACTATGGATGACAAGGCATTATAGGAGAGCTTTCACATGATTTTTATTTTTAAATACCAAAGCTTGGAATCTGGCCTATAAACACATCAAGAAGATTTTATAATTAGCATATCCTTGGCAATATCTCCAATTGCAATTATTTTTAATTTATTTTTTCCTTTGCTGCTTTAACATTTTCTGGAAATTAAAGTTCCCCCCAATCCTTAAAAGAATCTTGAACAATGCTGAGCCAGCAGCTAGGAATCTAACTCATAATTTATGTTGTAGAGAAATAGAATTACCTCTATTCTTTGTTTTGCCATATGTAATCATTTTAATAAAATTAATATCTGCCAGGAGTTCTTGACAGATTGAAAATAAAAGTTAATTTCTAGACTTCAATGATCATATGAAATTTGTTTTCCTTTGAGAGTTGACCAGGTGGAGAAAGAAGTAAAACAGAAGGGTCCATTATATGCCGTAAGTCTCTTTAGGTTGGTAAGGGCTATGATATGGGAGCACTGCATTTGTGTTAGGTTTGCTTTTCATCACCTTAGACCACCAACCTACCTTTTAAGAGCCGAGGAAAAGAGAGTATGATGCTAACTGTTAAAATACATACATAAATTTAAAATGAACATTTGCACTAAATACCTTCTTTGAATAGCTAATACAATAAGCATTATCACTGTGTGCTATGTACTGGAGAGAATCTTGGCTTTGAAGTTAGACAGATCTATGTATCTCAGTTCCATCACCCACTGCATAAGATCCAGACTCAGTCACTCTGGACTTGGCTTTCTTCATCTGCGAAGTGAGAGGAATGAGTCATGGCTTATAGATTGGCTACAAGGTTTAGAGATCACATAAAGTATATAAAGTGCCTACCACAGTGCCTGGCATTTAATAGGTGCTTAATAAATGGAAGGTATTATCACATAATTATAATTCCTCTTATAGGGTTTGTGTGCAAGAAAGTAGCAGTACACACAGTGTATGAGATACGGAGAGTTTCATGAGGAGCGTTGGGAAAGGGAAGAGGTCTGACATGAAAGTCTGCTGGGGACTAATAATAGTTGGGATCAGAGTTAGAGAGACCTTCAGGAAAGATCATTTTATTATTACGACCTTGAACTTCCCAGAGAAAAGAATAAAGTATAACAAAGGTAGGAAAGAACAGAGATGCCAATACAAAGCGTGTGGGAGAGCTTCCTTCATCCATATCAGCTAGAACTGCTTTTCCCTCTATTCATCCTGCTTGATCCTGTTCAAGATGACGAAGAACTCAAGCGGCTCTCTGTATCCCTGCCTGCTCCAAGTAGCAGTATTTAACAAACAGTGGCAACAGCCATGGTCTGCTTTTAAACTCATCCAGCTCAACAGCATAACATCATGCAAATAAACACAGAGAGTAAGCAAGCCACCCAGACTCTTCTGTCTGGGGCGGCTTTCATGCCTTGGAAAGCAGTGTGGGGTGGTGGTAAGGACTTGGACTGGCATAACCTGGCTTTGCCTCCTCGCTGCTTGGTGACTTTGGGGAATAAGCATAAGCCTTGTGTACCCAGTGTTTGCATCTATAAAATTTGATCTATGAGATTTACCTACTCTAAAGATCTATTGTGAAGATCAAATAAGGCAGTGAATATAAAGTACTTCGCAAACTGCATGTACTGTACAAATGTTAATGATTATTAATGTGTTCCAGATGACTCTGAAAGACTTAATATCCTATAATTTTTGGCAATATAAACTGTGGTTTCCATGAAGCATATAAGACCAACAGATTTTGTCAAGTTCATATTGTGATCTGCCATCTTTGGGTCGTCTTGAGCAAAGTCTTCTGGTCCTCTACTTCTTTTTGTTTGTTTGTTTTTTTGTTTTGTTTTTATTTTTCATCTTTTTTTTAACAGTTATGGTCAGAATTAGGTGACTGATTGTCACATTGCAGGGACAGAATCCTAACTTCATCACTTCCTAGGCTGGAGACACATCTTAGAAATGGACTAAAAATTTGGTTGGAGAAGTGTATGTATTGCCCATAATAAAATCTTTTTTTTTTTAAGGTGAAAAAAAAACAATTTCTAAGTTTGGACAAACAAGCTGATGTGCTTTTTACATCTTTACACGAATGACTCCATGGAAATTCATGTAAAGTTTGTCTCAGTAAGTCTTCTGAAATAAATTTCAGCCCAAAGCCAGCTTCTGGAAATTTGATCGGCAGTGAGTCTAATCTGACTTGTATTCATGACTTTTAAACAAAATTTAAATTTTTAATTCATGTTTTGAAAAAGTATAAACATAACTTATGCTAGCTGTAGAAACATTTAAGCAGTGTAGGAGGACATAAGATTTAAAAAAAAAAAAAAACCAAACCCATACCCTATCTCTCCATGATCCCAATCCCACATACCAAAGATAACCATGGTTAACAATGTCTTGTGTCTATTTCCAGAAACTCTGTGCTTGTACAAACTTGTACTTGTTCATCTTGCACTTCTTACCATATTCATACGATCCTGCAATATTTTTTCCATTCCATCATGTGTATGTGTATATATGTTTCGTATCTATATATATGTAGATTTCATTATTTAAATGAATGCATAGGATTTTATTTTGGATCTTTTAAAATTTACTTAGCAAATACCTCCTTGGTGGACTTCTGGATTATTTCCTATTTTTGGTTATTATAAACTAGTGCTACTCAAAGTGCTGTTAATGTTTACATTGAGATAAGGAGCTTACCCCAGAATATAAATTAGCATACTGCAAGAAAAACTTCTATGGATAAAAATTGTCACCTGAACTCACAGAGCTCTTAGGTGATTTATATTGTGACCCCTTATTTCCTCCTAGACTAATAACCAACAATTGATGAATTGTCATAATCAAACAGACCATATTTCAACATCACTGATGTAAATACTGATGCAGCGAACGTTCTTGTATATATGTGAATTCAACCTCTTGTATGTCTATGGAATAAATACCTAAAAGTGGAATTAATAGGTCAAATGATAGGTAAATTTAATTTTTTGATGGATGCTGCCAAATTACCAAGTAAAAGGTCTACCAATATACACTTTCAACAGTAGAAAGTGAATGTCTGTTTTTCTTCAACTTGTTCAAAACATTGAGTATTATTAAACTTTTCCATACTAGACAGTGTGGTAGGCAAAAGTGATATTTTGCCATTGCTTTAACTGCAGCTTTTTCAAGATGAGTGGCACACATAAGTTTATTGGTCATGTATTTGTTTTCAATGAACTGCTTGTTCATGTCTTTTTTGTTGTTGTTTCTTCATTTCTTTTTCCTTCTTACCTTTCTTTCAGCCATTTGTTAGTGATTTGTACATTATTTGTATATTTTAAAATTCTGTTCTATTCTGTCTATAATATATGCTATAAATATTTTCCAAGACTTTTTTTATATATACTTTACCTCACTTATAGTATTTTTAAATTCAGAAGCTTAAATGTAATCTGTACATATGCATAGAATGTCAGGAGAGCACTGTATATATTTATAGTATAGTAGTTCAGAACACAAACTCTGGAGCTAACTTCTAAGATTCAAATCTTATCTCTCCTGCTTACTAGTTTTACAATCTTGAACAAGACATTTAACCTATTTAGTCTCAGTTTCCTCATCTGTAAAATATGGATTATAATAATTACTTGGTAGTGTTGTGAGGCTTAAATTAGTTATTATATATAAAGCACTTATAATCATATTACCTCCTATTTAGTGCCAAGAAAAAACAAACAAACAAACAAACCCATCCATCTTTTCTGCTGTTAGTATTATGGTTTATTTTTACATGTTTATATCCATTTTCAATTTATTTTGGCATAAGAAATGAGCTAGGCAGCCCCCCAAAATGAAATATTTATGTATAAACCTAACAATTGCACAAGATCCATATGAGAAAAATGACAAAGCTCTGGTTATGAAATTTAAAAACTAAGTAAGTGGAGAGATAGTCTGTGTTCATGGATGGAAAGACTCAATACTACTCAGATGTCAGTTCTTCCAAACTTGATCTATAGATTCAATGCAATCCCATTCAGAATCCCAGCAAGTTATTTTGTGGATATCCACAATCTGATTCTAAAGTTTATATGGAGAGACAAAAGACCCGAAATAGTCAATATAATAATGAAGAAGAACAACAAAGTTGGAGAACTGACATGCAATTTCAAGACCTACTCTAAGGCTACAGTAATCAAAGCAGCACAGTATTGGTAAAAGAGTATACAAATTCAATGATGAAGCAGAATTCAGAGCCCAGAAATGGGCCCACACAAATACAACTGTTATTTAACAAAGTAGCAAAGGCAATACAATGGAGAAAAGATAAAATGGTAAAATTTAAAAATAATTTTTGAAAGAAAAGATAAAATTCAAAAAATGGAATTATTGGAACAACTGGACATCCACATGCAAAAAAAAAGAATCTAGACACAGACTTTACATCTTTCACAAAAATTAATTCAAAATGGACCACAGACCTAAATGTAAAGTGCAAAACTATAAAACTCCTAGAAGACAACATAGGAAATCTAGATGACCGTGGGGATGACAATGGCATTTTAAATACAACACCAAATGCATGATACATGAAACAAAAGGTAAACTGTACTTCATTAAAATTGAAAAGTTTGGAAGGAAAATGCCAAGAGAATGAGAAGACAAACCACAGACTGGAAGAAAATATTTGCAAAAGACACATCTGAAAAATGACTGTTATCCAAAGTATACAATGAACTCTTAAAAGTTAACAATGAGAAAACTTGATCTGTTTTTAAATGGGCCAAAGGCCTTCATGGAAAACTCATCAAAGAAGATACCCACATGGCAAATAAACATGGGAAAACATGCGCCCCATCATATGTCATCAGGAAGTTCAGATTAAAACAACAATAGATACCACTATACACCTATTAGAATGGCTGATGTCCAGAATGTTGACCACACCCAATGCTGGCAAGACTGTGGAGCAACAGGAAGTCTCATTCATGGCTTGTGGAAATGCAAAATGGTAATAGACACTTCAGAAGAAAGTTTGACTGTTTCTTTAAAAACTAAGCATACCATGTGAACCAGTAATCATGCTCCTTGTTATTTATATAAAGGAATTGAAAACTTAATGTCCACAAAAAACTTACACATAAAGGTGAAGCTTTATTCATAATTGTCCAAATTTGGAAGCAACCAAAATATTCTTCAGTAGGTGAATGGATAAATAACCTGTAGTACAAACAGACAGTGGAATGATTCGGTGCTAAAAAAAAACAACAACAACAACGAGCTATCAAGACATGAAAAGACATGGAGGAAACTTAAATGCATATTACTAAGTGAAAGAAACCAATCTAAAAAAGGCTACATACCATATGATTCCAGCAATATGATATTCTAGAATAGGTGAAATTACAGAGACAGCAGAAAGATCAGTGGTTTTCAGGAGTTGGGGCTGAAGAGGGATGAACAGGCAGTGCACAAAAGAGTTTTAGAGCAGTTAATATATTCTGCGTGATACCATAATGATGGAGTCATTGCATGATACCATAATGATGGTGTCATTGCGCATTTGTCCAACCCAGAGTGGTGTAAACTATGGACTTTGGATGTAATGATGGGCTCAATGCCAGTTCATCAGTTGTAACAACTAAACCATTCTGGTAGAGGTTGTTGAACATGAAGGAGGATATTCATGTATAGGGACATGGAGCGAATGGGAAATCTCTGTACCTTCCCCTCAATTTTGCTGTGGACTTAAAACTGCTCTAAGATAAAGTTTATGGGGGGTCTGGATGGCTCAGTCATTTAAACGTCTTCTGGTCATGATCCTAGGGTCCTAGGATAGAGACCCACAGGGAAGCTGCTTCTCCCTCTGCCTCCACCTGCCATTACCCCTGCTTGTACTCTCCCTCTCTCTGTGTCTCTCTCGCTGTCAAATAAATAAATAAAATCTTTAAAATTAAAAATATTTTATTTGGACTCTTTATTTTTATTTATTTATTTATTTTAAAGATTTTATTTATTTATTTGACAGAGAGAGATCACAAGTAGGCAAAGAGGCTGGCAGAGAGAGAGGAAGGGAAGCAGGCTCCCTGCTGAGCAGAGAGCCCGATGTGGGACTCGATCCCAGGACCCTGGGATCATGACCTGAGCCAAAAGCAGAGGCTTTAACCCACTGAGCCACCCAGGTGCCCCAAATTTTTTAATTTTAAAAGGTGAACAGGCACCTGGGTGGCTCTGTTGGTTAAGCCACTGCCTTCCGCTCAGGTCATGATCCCAGAGTCCCAGGATCGAGTCCAGCCCAGCCCTGTGGGGACTCTACTTCTCCCTCTGACCTTTTCCCATCTCAAGCTCTCTCTCATTCTCTCTCAAATAAATAAATAAAATCTTTAAAAAAAAATAAAAAAGAAAAAGTGAACTAGTTCTTCACTGAACACCCCGCCTCCATCCTGCAAAAAGAAACATAGCTCGTGTCTCAGAAGTATTTGCTAGATAATCCACTGATCTAAATAGTTGTTTTTGAACTCTTTATTCAGTTTCAAATTATGGCAGTGAGTATAGAGTCCTTCATTTCAGTCCTTCAATTTTCCTGGCTCTTTCCTCATCTTAACTTGTAAAGATATACATGATAAATTATTTTACCAGATCCCCACTGCCCCCAAAATTGTGTGGGCATTTGTGGATCACATGAATATATAGGTCAATTGACACGTTGCAATAGTTTTATTGTCCAATTTTCTTCTTTCATTTGATCTCAACAGTTTTATTTTCCTTCATGTATCTTAATTTTTATTCATTGGTATTTATTTTTGCATTACATTGTGAATGGGATTCTTCCATTTTTTATAATCTTAATTATTATTTTTATAGGCAAACTATTGATATTTAAGTGTTTTTCTTAGCCAACCACCTCAGTTAGGATTCTATTGTTTTTTAATATTTTATTTATTTATTTGACAGACAGAGATCACAAGTAGGCACAGAGGCAGGCAGAGAGAGAGGGGGAAGCAGGCTCCCTGCTGAGCAGAGAGCCCAATGTGGGGCTCAATCCCAGGACCCTGGGATCATGACCTGAGCCAAAGGCAGAGGCTTTAACCCACTGTGCCACCCAGGCGCCCTGGATTCTATTCTTTAATTTAATTTTCCAGATGTATAAGTTGGATTTCCAGTCATACAATCATATTATTTCTAAATGATGAAATTTACTGCTCCCTTTCCAATATTTATACTCTATTTCTCTTACCTTGTGGCATTAACTAACATTTCCAGAATAATTTTTTAATGATAGAGGTGATAATGAGCTTTCTTGTATTTTTTTCTTACATTAATGGTCTCACCTCTAGTGCTTAAATATTATATATAATAAAAGATGTTGATTTGAGATGTTATCTTTTTTATATTTTAAAACAATATTCTTTCATTCTTGATTTACTAAAAGATTTTATTATAAACAGATGTTGATTTTTTCTAAACATTTTAATTAAATTGTAACTTAGAAAACTTCACAAGTCACAGATGTATAATTAAACTTTTACAAAGGGAATATAATTGTATAACCAATACAGGGATAAAGATAAAAAGCATTAGAAGTATTCCAGAAATCCCCCTAAAGGTAAACATTTTTCTGACTTCTTCCTACTTTTGAAATTTAAATAAATGAAGTCATAGAGTTACACTCTTGTCTTCTTTTGCTCAATACTGGACTGGTGAAATTCATCAATCTCGTTGCATACAGCAGCATTTCATTCCTTTTTATTGCTATATACCACTACATCATTATATGCATATACCACAAGTTATTAATACACCCTACTCTTGATGGACATTTGGATTGTTTTCCATTTGGGAAGCTATGACAAATAATGCTACTATAAACACATTCTTGTGCGTTTCTTTTGATAAATTTATGTATGTATTTCTACTAGGTAGAAGTGGACTTTTTTAGTTATATTTTAGTTTTAGTGAATATTATCAAACACTTTTCCATCACAGTGATACCAGTTTACATCTCCACAAGCAGGATATGAGATCCTTTTAAAAAAATTTATATATTTATTATTATTTTATTTAAATTCAGTTAATTAACATATAGTATATTATTGGTTTCAGAGGTAGCATTTAGTGATTCACCAGTTGCATACAACACCCAGTACTCCTTACATTAAGTGTTCTCCATAAGGCCCATCACCTAGTTACCTCATCCCTGCACCCACCTCCCCTCCAGAAACCCTCAGTTTGTTCCCTTTGATTAAGAGTTTCTTATGGTTTGTCTCCCTCTCTAATTTTGTCTTATTTTACTTTTCCCTCTGGTCATCTGCTTTGTTTCTTAAATTCCACATATGAGTAAAATCGTATGATGATTGTCTTTTTCTGATTGACTTATTTCACTTAACATAATACCCTCTGGTTCCAACCATGTCATGTTGCAAATGGCAAGATTTCATTCTTTTTTTTTTATTATTATTTTTTAAAGATTTTATTTATTTATTTGATAGACAGAGATCACAAGTAGGCAGAGAGGCAGAGAGAGAGAGGAGGAAGCAGGCTGTCCGCAGAGGAGAGAGCCTGATGCGGGGCTTGATCCCATGACCCTGGGATCATGACCCGAGCCGAAGGCAGCGGCTTTAACCCACTGAGCCACCCAGGCGCCCCAAGATTTCATTCTTTTTGATGGCTGAGTAATATTCCAGTCTATATACCACATCTTCTTTATCCATTCATCTGCTGATGGACATCTTGGCTCTTTCCATAATTTCGTTATTGTGGACATTGGGGTACAGGTGCCCCTTCAAATCACTATGCAAACTTGGCAGTGTTTAATGTTGTAGCCATTATGGGTAGATTCGCAGAGGCATCTCACTGTGGTTTTTATTTGTGTTTTTAACATTAAAACAAAATAATACTAAATATATTTATATTATTTAATATTAGTGCTATTTAATATTAAATTTAATTAATATGTAATTTGTGGTCTTGATATGTATATACTATTTGGATATTGTGGAGATCCTGTTCAACTTTTTTGCCCATTGTTGTATTGGGTTGTCTGTTCTTTTCTTCTGGATTTCAAAGTATTTCATAATACATTCTGGATATGAATCCTTTATCAGATGTATACATGTCTGTGCTCGTGTGTGTGTGTGTGTGTGTGTGTGTGTGTGTAGCATGTATTTTCCAGAAAATATCTTGTAAAATACTATGCTTGAATCTCTTTAAACGCATTGTCTGTTTGTTTATTATAGTTCTCCTCCATCCATCATTTCAGTAGAAACTGCCTGTTCTGTTTATTGTGTTTGTTATTCTTTCTCTGGCTGCTCAATCACCATTTTCATTGTGTGCTCAAGATTTTCTTCAACATGAAGCCCAAGGTCATCTTAAGCAGTAAAAAGCTTATGAATAGGGAGGGGGTGGAGCAGATACTATCAGTCCTCATGATCAGGAGACAGACCAGCTGGCAAGCTGTAATCCCCTGTTAAGGCACCTATAGTCATCCCTTCTTCTCTCCAGACCTGCAGAACTGCAAAAGGTAGGAAGACCTTGGCTAATTGCTTAGCAATCCCACAGCACTTTGATGGTCAGGACTGCACCCTGACTAAGCTGCCTTCTTCTCAGAGATCTATTTTTACAAGTTACATTTGCTCTAAGAACTTAAGAGTTCCATGCTCACTTTGGGATTCTTCTCTACAGCTCTCCAGGTTCCAGTCTGGATAAAAGGAAACAAATAATCTCCCTCCACCCTTTCTTCTCTACTCCCCTTCCTACTCTTTCTTGGTTTTCTTCTCTTCCTCTCCTCCTTGCACTCCCCCTACCTCTCTCTCTCTCTGTCCTCTTAACTCCACAGGTTCTGCCTAATGACTTAAGGGCAACTTCTTGAGGCATTGAATAGGAATGGGCAGGGACGGCAAGGCAGCTGAGATGCACATGTGGACTGCCATTTCCCCATCTCTACATCTTGCTTGAGCTACACACTTTAAGTACTATCTGCTGAGTCCTCAATATGAAAGATGTTGAATCCTCAATATGAAAGAATCCTAAAATTTGTATATTTCCTTTCATTTTCACATGTCATTTAAACAATTTTCTTATTCTGCATTGTCGATATTTGTGCTACTTAAATTATTCTCTGAAATCTTAACTCCCACTGTTGCAGAAATGGGTTTAATGCTTAATATGAGTCCTTTCATTTGCTGCTTCCCCTTTCTGAGTTCTCTATTCTGCTTTACTTTTCCATTGAATAGACGTTGTTATTATTTTTTTAAGCTAAGCCATGAATGTTGCATTCCCTGAGGTTGAAGCTGTCCTTCATACATTCATAATATCTAGAAAAACATACAAGTCTGGGTCTTACTTTCACACTTGGAACTCTTGTTACTCCTCCACTATGAACTAACTAATTAGATATTGTGGTGGGAAACTCTGATGCAGCCTTATATTCCCCCCCAGTACACTACGTGTTTTTCTTTTTTGCCTGAATGCCCGCACAAGTCTTTGTTTATACTAAATGTTCAGAATGTATTTGAAGCATTATGGAGCATTCCATGTCTTCTGGATCTACAGACTGAAATTTAATTTATTTCAGGAAAAAAATTCTTATGTCTAAATTATTTCTTAAGTTCCCTTTTCTGTTTGCTTCTTCAGAATTGCCATTTATCTTATTTCCTTATTCAATTATAAACCTGTCCTACACCAGACACTGTGCTGAGTGTTGGGCGTCAGTGATGTGTACTAGCAGAGTAGAGCAGAATTCCAAGTAAATCTCTTCTGTTGGTCTTTCATACCTAAATTTAATGGCATCAGGTTTTCGTTTTGTTGCTTTCACATCTCCATGTGTTGTTTTGCTTTTTTAAATTATCTTGCATTTCTTGCCCTTGCTCACTTTTCATGTCTTTATTATTCTCTCTGCTGTGATAGTTAAATCACTTACGTCCTCTTGGAGACTGCATTTCCAAATCTATTTCCATTTTAGCGTCTAGATAGAGTAGTATTTGTCATAAGTATTCTTCTTTTCCTGGAAAACTTCATTTTCATATAGGTTCTTCATTTGCTTTTTGCTTGTTATGTTTGATTCTGTCCTTTTTGAAAATAACATTCAGGTCCCACCTTTTGTCCTTTATATTTACTGCTACTCTTTGCTCAAAATTGGTTGTGGGACAGGGGAGGCCACAGTGTCCCTGGCAACTTCAGTCCAGGTATGTGCTTCAAAACAGCACCATGCTCTTATTTCTCAACTAATCTGCTCTGTGTCTGTGTGAAGGCACAGAACTCCCCTCTCCGGGGTGAGCATGTCTCTCAGGCAGGACTTGAAAAGGCGCAGAGTGAAATATGGCAGCTCTCACCGATGACTTCTTTGTTCAACTGACTGAGGTCAGCAATTGCAAACCAGATCACGTTTTCTGTCTTTTTTTTTTTTTTTTCTTTTCAGGTCTGGCTCACTTCTAATCCATTTCTGGATAGGAGAAAATAAGTCTTGCAACCCCCTCCCCCTTCTAGCTCTATGTTAAGAAAATAAATGCCCGTCCGGATTTACCCTTTTTCCTGTGGTCTGCTCATGACCCAAGTCCTTGTCTCTCTAAGTAAGGGATTGTCGGTTGGCTATTTTCGGATTTTGTTTCACTTACTTTGAGAGCAATCTATACCCTGCCTGAGAGGCAGAACTCCTTTGGTCAGAATGCCACTGCCTACACTAGATATTCATCATATTCTGTGGTTGAGCCCAAGCCAAGTTTCATCAAATATGGAATTTTGCCCTCTGCTTCTCTTCTTGTTGGTACTTGGGGGAGGCTTTGGCAAAGGGAGTGGAGTAAGTATAACTTTGTACCACCATCTTCTGTCAGAAGTCTCAGAGGAAGTTACATTCTTGTTATTTTTCCTTATTGTGGTCTTAAAAATTCTTTTTGTGATATTCTTTTTTTTTTTACTTCTTTTTTTTTTTTTGGTACCTTTACTATATTTGCACCACTAACTCTCTCCCTCCCTCCCTATCTCTCTGCCTGACAAGATCATATTACCTAGAAATGATTTGCTCCTTTCAATAGCCTCCGTCTTGCCTTTCCCGTTGCTCAGCAAGACCCCCTGAGGTCCGCAATGAACAGAGGAGCTATGAAGAAGTGATAACCTCGATTTCCTGTTCACCTTCTCACAGGCGGTTAAGCTTAAATGTGAGCTATAAAATCTCTTCAACCAACAAGCCCAACCGTTTATCACTATAGTCTTAACTACCTCTGCTTTTTGGATATCTTAACTCCCCGAAGGACTGTCAATTTAACCATAACTACCTAACAACTGCCAAGCCTCACTTTATGAGCTGCTGTTGAGAGTTTAGCTATTTAAGGCTGATTTTTAAAAATTTTTATTGGCACTTCATGGCATTTGCTTGATTTACAGTGCTGTAAATAACCACAAATTAGGAACATTTCTATATTTTTAAGGTGTAGGCAAAGATTAAAATGGATTCTGAATCATCTTTCTCCATATATTTAACTCCTTGCCGGGTCATTCTTCCAAGTCTGCCCAACTCAGAAAAGTCAAATGTGGTCAGTTCTTGATGGGGAGGAGACGTGTGTGGAAGGAAAGTGTGGATTCATTAAGACGGCATCTCTTTTCTTCCCCAGCTGAAGCTGCCAGGGATTACTTCTCCACCAGCCCTGGTGTCTTTTTTTAAGACAAATCCTTCAGTGAGATGCATGGCTTCTTATATACCATGGAACACTGTGGTTTTGCAAAGTGGGAGAAATCCAGTGTTTAAAAAAGAGACATCGAATATTATTCAGCTGTAAAGCAGAATGAGATTTTGACACATGCTACAGCATGGATGAAACTCGAAGACATTACGTTAAGTGACAGAAGCCGAACACCAAGATAAAAATTGTATGATTCCACCTAACTGGGGTACCTAGAATAGATGAATTCACAGAGACAGAAAGTAGATTAAAGATTAGCAGGGCCTGGGGAAGGGTCAGTGGACAGTTATTGCTTAATGGATACAGTTTCTTTTGGGGAGTAATGAGATGCGGGATGGGGAGGGTGATGGTTGTATGACATTGTGAATGTACTTAATCCTGGTTAATTGTACTCTTAAAATGATATTTACGTGGCTTTTTAAAAAAAGATATATACTTTTTTTTTGGTAAAGATTTTATTTATTTATTTGACAGAGAGACAGAGATCACAAGTAGAGAGGCAGGCAGAGTGAGAGGAAGGGAAGCAGGCTCTCCGCCGAGCAGAGAGCCCGATGTGGGGCTCGATCCCAGGACCCTGGGATCATGACCTGAGCCAAAGGCAGAGGCTTTAACCCACTGAGCCACCCAGGCGCCCCTTTAAGATAACATTTACATACCATGAAATTGCAGGCTGTGACCCCCCCTTCAGCAGTCCTCCCTGTGGTGGAAGGTGAGTGTGACAACTCCCACCAACACCAGCTGAGATTTAACAAAAGCACGCTCCCAGTTCTGTGCGGGCACCAAGGCCTGGGCAGGCACGGCAGGAGCTCATGTCCCACTGCAGCCCCTTGTGAGATGGCTCACGGAGCAACCGTGACCAGGAAAAGCAGCAGCCGAGGCAGGCAGCTGGCTAGGAAGCATGGAACCAGGGTTCCAAATTACCTAGTGGGCCTTGGACAATGTCACCCCTGCCCTACCCTCATCCCTCACACCAGGGACCAGTTCGCTGCCATAGGCAGGGCCTCAGGAGCAGCTAGCTGCATGGCTGAGTCAGCAAAAAGCCCTTCTTTAGGGAAGGATGACTTCTCTTTCCTCCACCATGGAGGCAGGGACAAACCCTGCTGAAAATGCAAAAATCATGCCAGGGGTAAAATCTGTTGGTGTAGAAGACAGAAAGAGTCTTGTGTAGTTACCCAGAAGCCACCCATTCGTATACAAAATGACAGGGACAAGCACAGAGGTGGGCAGGGTCAGAGACCTGCGGAAAAGCCTAAGCAAAAGGCTAAGCAAAACCAAACTCCGGGAGAATCCTCACTTGTTGAGGAAATGGGTCACCAACCGAATGGATGTTTCATGAATTTGCCTTCAGGTCATGAGAGTCTCTACCCAATGACTCCCAGTTAGAACTGATGCTGGTTCACATAAAGCTTATTTTCAGATTTCTCAGAAAATAGTACTCATCACGTAGACACACGCAAGAGAGAAAGATAACACGCCAATACATACACCAAATATTTAAGTGATTTTACCTAGTTACAACGGACAAGTCCAGGTTCCAGGGAACATGAGACACAGAGCTTAACTGCACTCCTCTGCTTACGTGTGTTAAGAATCATCAGACGAACGTGCACGTGAGCAGGTGACAGAGGCAAAAACCAGAGTGGCGCAGCTTCTGATGTCCTGCAGGCTAGTATGGCCGCATGTGCTGGCGCATAGAGGCGGACGGCCTTGTTAGCCTAAGAAAAACATCATTAGGAAGGAAGTCTGCTACCGAAAACTCTGCTGTCGTATATCATGCCCCCCCAAAAGCCAAATATATTGGAAGGTCTTTGTTTATCCACTGTCTGGAATTTTCCATACTTCTGCTATTGACCAACGGAGACACAGCCTCGGCTTGGAGCTGGCTCATTAAGACCTTCCAGAACGGAGCCGGTGGATTTAGCATCTCATCCCAGGGGGAAGGCTCCTGATCATGTTAAACCAGAACAGAGCTGACTGCTTCCTGCACCGCATGCTTAGCTCAAAGTATAGCTGGAATTACATTTCCCTCTTCTGCCATTGTTGTCCTCAGAAATATATGAGACAAGAAAACGATTTCTCTCTAACCGGGCCTCACACTGTTTTTTGTTTTTTTTTTTAACTTTCTAGCCCCTCTCTAATTCATTCTTTCCCCTTTCTCTCTCCTCTTTTTTCTTTATGCAGCTACTTCATAATTTGTCTCTGGGTTGAAGTCAGAGTTCTGAGACTAAAAACAAACCTAATACACACACACACCACCAGGACCACCACCACCCCTGATCTGAAAACTTCTTTCTGAAAACAACTCTTTACGGTTTTTGGGTATCTTGTCTAATGAAAATGACATGGTCGTGTCGTGTTTTAACACAGTTTTACTGTTGATTCTATAAGGGCTGGAGGCACCTTTGTGTAGGTGAGTCTCACTGGAAATATGGGGCGATTCCTTGGTCAGCTTTTTTGGGAAAGAAGTTTGAGCTTCAAAAAGGAAATTGGAACCAAGAGCATGGACCTAGTTAGGTGTGAAATAGGGTTCAGCTTTTCTTGGTCTGGACATCACAGAGTCTAACGTCTGTGGGGGACAGGGAGCCCACTCCTGAATGGTGGTTGTTAAATGTGGCCTTTTCACACTGACACCGACAAAAGAAAGTCTCAAACCAAGGCTGGATTTGGTAGTCAGGTATCCCACCAGCGGCTGTGACTTTTGGGCCGCACACTCTACCTGTCCGTGATTAAAGAATTATTCTCAGGGAGTCAAGAAAACACCTCTTTGATGTTGTTTACGTCTGAGTGTTTTAAGGATTCAATGAGTCCCTGAGGTCAGCATGCCCCTGCAGAGGAGAATCTGTGGCAAGGACAGGCTTAGAATTTCTCTCAAAAACGAGAGTCCCATCCTAACACTAACTGAAGAGTATTTTTGCCTTAATTCATTATGGCCGTTGGTACTTCTTTTGTCTTTTCATGCCCAACTCCCTTAATAATCTCTGTCTTCCTTCCCACATTTACAGCCAGTTACTAAATTTTGCTCAATAGAATGAATTCAGTTAAAACAAATCAGGTCTGGCACACCTGGCTGGCTGAGTGGAAAGAGGGTGGGACTCTTGGTCTCAGGGTCACGGGTTTGAGCCCCACGTTGGGCGCAGAGGTTACTAAAAACGAACAAACTTTAAATATAAGACGAAGAAGAGAAATAAGAAGAGGAAATCAAGTCCTCTTCTAGCCAGGAAGCACCCCCACCATTCCCAACACACAAAATTTGCAACCAGGGTTTACTGCTGCTGGGTGGTACCGTAATGTAACTTTTTGTTCAAACCAATAATTTTACAATCCTGGTCAGGACCAGATGTGTCAGAGTGAATTGAGATAATTTTTTAAATTGCAGATTCTCAGGCTCTGTTCCAGACCTACTCAATAAAGTTCTGAGGACAGGGTTCATAAATTGTTGTTTGTTTGACAGTTCTCAGGTGAATCTGATTCACAACAGATTTTTAGAATTCCTGATACAAACAATGACAAACATTTATATTTTGTTCAAATCCGACTTTAAAATTTTTTAACCAAAACCCTTGGCTTTATAATAAATAATAAATAAAATAAATAAATGATAAATGATAAATAAAATAAATAAATAATTGATAAATGATTCATATTTATGAATATATAAAACCTTTTAATAAGTTTACAAAAATGGCTTCTAAAACTTTTCTACTCTCAGAATATTTTTTCCTTCTTTTCTCTTGAGTTTGTGAGGGTGTTTTGTAAAGCCTGTCTTCCATATTACTAAGTTGGTATTCCAAGATAGCAATTCAGATCTTTTATTTCATTTTGTATTTCATAGCATTCCTTCCTTATCCCATTTAGCTTTTGTTTTTTTTT
>RCUC01140501.1:0-50302 GCA_003697995.1 Taxidea taxus jeffersonii
CCCATGGCAGATATTCCTATACTGGTTTCACAACTTATTATTTATGTAACTTACATGAGTCACTTAACCCTTTGAGCCTTGATTTCCTCAACTGAGAGAGATAGGTATAGTAGATAGGAATAGTGTTTCCTAACTAGAGGGGTGAGTATGAGGAATTCATTGAGAATGAAACCTAAAATAGAATGTTAAGTCATAAATGAATTATCCATATTCTATATTTGATAAACTATCTTACTCTTAACATGTATTTTTTAAAAATCTAATATGAGAGAGAAGGGGAGGAAGAGGGAGAGAGAAAGAGAGAGAAGAAAAAGGAAAGAAAAAAAAGAAAATTAAAAAAATATCCTATGTGTATAGAGAGCAAGGAACAGCACACAATAGTTAAACTTATAGGGGCACCTGGGTGGCTCAGTGGGTTAAAGCCTCTGCCTTCAGCTCAGGTCATGATCCCAGGGTCCTGGGATGGAGCCCCGCATCCGGCTCTCTGCTCAGCAGGGAGCCTGCTTCCCCTCCTCTCTCTCTTTGCCTGCCTCTCTGCCTACTTGTGATCTCTGTTTGTCAAATAAATAAATAAATAAAATCTTTAAAAATAAAAAATAAACTTGTAAATAAAATGTTACTTGATGGATAAAAGGACAGGATATGTCCTCCCTTTTGTTGTTGTAGTAGTAGATTGAAATCAGCAGTTCTTTGAACTGAAGGCAAAGGCTTTAACCCACTGAGCCAACCAGGCTCCCGAAATCAGCAGTTCTTTTTTTTTTTTTTAAAGATTTTTTATTTATTTATTTGACACAGAGAGATCACAAGTAGGCAGAGAGGCAGGCAGAAAGAGGAGGAAGCAGGCTCCTCGCTGAGCAGAGAGCCTGATGCGGGACTTGATCCCAGGACCCTGAGATCATGACCTGAGCCTAAGGCTTAATCCACTGAGCCACCCAGGCACCCCCGAAATCAGCAGTTCTTAAAAGAAAAGTTTATCTTCTCATTATGGAAAAACTCCTAAAATACATGATTTGCATACATTTAATATAGTTACAAGAAAAAAATGACTGATAAATAACTTACTGAGTGAATTTTATTCATCTTAAGACACTGACCTTTTACAAAGATAACTGAAGTTGCCTCCAGGTACATGGTCACTTGAGGTTTGGTTTTTTTGTTTTTTTGTTGTTGTTTTGTTTTTACCCCCTCCATTAATGAGAGGAATTTTGCAACTCTATTCTTGAAATGAGATGTCAACCAAATGCTCAAATATTTACGAATTGACATTTTGTGTCTTTTAAATATTCAGTCTTTCTAGGTACAGGAGTTCTCCCCAGTATACAGCTATTAAGAATCAGTTGCAAGAAAAAAATAGTCATGAAATAAAAAAGAGATTTTACAACACATGGTTTGAAACCTTAATGTGGTCTCTCAGATCAATCAAATCAATGAGCATCAAAGTTCAGTTTCAGCATCAGTGTTTTTATGATAAATTTTCTTTTTTTTTTTTTTTTCTCTTTTCTGCTGTGGCTGGGTTATAGAAGGCTGCAGGTAATGTTTGTGTTGTAAAATTGAGGCCAGTGATTTAATCCCCCCATAAAACTCACTCACAATTACAATAGCATTGAAATGGTACATAAATGAGTTCTTCATAAAGCAGAAAAGAAAAATGGTACAACAGTTAAGCTTTTTAATGATGGGCACTAAAGCAATGCTGCTGATTAGATTCTTTGCTAATTACCTTCTGTTACTTAGATTGGATGTATTTCAGCAGAATAGAAACATCTATTCATAAATAGTTGTTTTCTTGGAGTAATATGAAAACATTTGATTCTAAAGTTGGAAAGTGCCTGCCCTGGTCATATTACCCAGTCTTTAGCTTGTAGAGAAATTTAATCATGCACCACCTGAAACAAAGTTTCAATGGCTTCCATTTAGATGAAGAATATCTATCTTATACAAAGTAGTGGAAAAAACCATAACAGTCATATTTAAAGCTGAGACTTGAGACCCAAAAGATCTAGGTAAATAGATTTTTGAGGCCTGGGAACAGCAAATGCAAAGCACCAAGTCCAGGATGAGCTACAGATATAAATAAAGGAGAAATTACTACAAGGTAGTCCAGAAAGTCCATCAGAGGTCAGATGACAGGGACATATCAGATCAGGCCAAAATATTAGAAATTTAGCCTAAGAGTTATTGAAAAGCACAGAGTGTTTAATCAGAGGAATGCTATTATGCAAATAAAGTCTTAAGAAAATCACCTAGGGGCACTTGGGTGGCTCAGTGGATTAAAGCCTCTGCCTTTGGCTCAGGTCATGATCCCAGGGTCCTGGGACCGAGCCCCACATTGGGCTCTCTGCTCAGTGGGGAGCCTACTTCCTCCTCTCTCTCTCTCTGCCTGCCTCTCTGCCTACTTGTGATCTCTGTCTGTCAAATAAAAAAGAAAATTAAAAAAAAAAAAAAAAAAAGAAAATCACCTATCTGCTAAGTGGTAAATGGGTTATAATGGTGTAAGAATAGAGGTAGGGAACCCAATTTTTATAAGGTTGTTATGGAGTGAATTATATCCTCCCAAATTTATATGTTGAAATCTTAACCCCCAATGAGACTAATCGGGAAACAACGTTTTTAAAAAAGTAATTAAGGTTAAATAAGGTTAAAAAAAAAAAAGGTGAGGCTCTATTCTAATAGGGCTAGTGTCCATATTAGATGAAGAAGAGAAATGAGGAACATGTCTGCAAGAAGGCCACGTGAGGACACAGCGAGAAGGCTGCAATGTGCAAGCCAGGAAGAGAGACCCCACCAGAAACTAATCCTGAGAGCACCATGATCTTGGACTTTCCTGCTCCAGAATTATGATAAAATTCATTTCTGTTTTTTTATGTCACCAAGTCTGTGGGATTCTATTATGACAACCTAAGCAAAATAATACAACAATTATGCGGTTACCCTGGTAAGTGATGAGGTAGTTAAATTATGTTGATTAAAACAGAAATGAAGAGAAATAGATTTAAGACCTATTTTAAAGGGAGAGTGTTTTTTGTTTGTTTGTTTGTTTTGTTTTGTTTTGTTTTTTCCTTCAGTGAACCAGGTGTAGTGTTAAGGGAAAGAGGAATGACAATAATAGATCTATAAATACATGTTAATGCTATCACTTGATTCAGAAACAGATGGAAGAACACATTATGGAGTGAAGGGAACTGGTGGTTCTTTTACTAGCATGCTAATTTTGAGATCCAAATGGACATATAAAGATGTATGATCAGTATTTCAGAGAAGATATATATATGTGGAAGGCATTGTCATGTCCTATAAAAATAGTAGTAGGGGCTACCAGGTGGCAAAGTTGGTGAAGCATCTGTCTTTGGCTCAGGTCATGATCCCAGGGTCCTGGGATTAAGCCCCACATCGGGCTCGCTGCTCAGTGGGAGCCTGCTTCTCTCTTTCCCTCTACTCCCCCCACCACTGCTCCTGCCCTCTCTCACTCTCAAATGAATAAATAAAATCTTAGGGGAAAAAAAATTAGTAGTATTGTACTTGGTGATTTCCAGTTACCCAGAAAATAATTACTTTCAGGATGGCATAAATACAAGTGAACACAAGCATGCATGTGCATGCACATTTGCCCAAGTGCAACCAATATTTATTAAAAAGTCTGCTACATTCCATAAGTATGTTTTTCCCTGGGATTGTTTTAGTTCCTGGAGAATACAGAGGACTAATATTGACTCTAATAAAAGCTTACAGTCTAGAGTTGGTGGTGTTTGACTATATGTGTATGGAATACAGATAAGAGAACAGACGATTAAAAATAGATGTTGTCATAGCTTTACATAAGGATTGGAATGGGATATCATTGTGGGGATAGTACAGTGATGGGCAGAATAAAGCTTTTCCAATAATGTCCATATCCTACTCCTCAGAATCTGTAAATATGTAATACTACATGTCAAAAGGAATTAAGGTTGCACATGTAATTATGTTTACTAAGCAGCTGACCTTAAAATGAGAGTATTCTGGATTATCCAGGTGGACCCATTCTAATTGCATGAGCCCTTAAAAGTAGAAGAGGAAGAAGAAAGAGTCAGAGTGATGCAAAATGAAAGGCATTTCTGGTTTTCAAGGTAAAAAAGTAAAGGGTCATGAGTAAGTAATGTGGATGGCCTCTTAAAGACGAAAGGACAAGGGAATGGATCTTCCCCTAGAATCAATAGAAAAGAATCACAGTCCTACAGACGTCTAACTTTATCCAAATGAGACCTGTGTCAGACTTCTGACCTAGAATAATCTAAGATAGTAAATCTGTACTGTTTTAAGCCACTAAGTTTGTGGTAAGTAGTTATAGTAGCAGTAGAAAATTAATACATGCACATAATGCAGACTTTAGGATCAAGGAAAAATTCCTTTAAGGAATAACACTTGAGTTGAAGACTGTTATGAAAAGAAGTTATCCTATGGAAGACCCAAGGTGGAAGAAAGAGAAAGAATAATATTTTATTCAAACAGAAGAGGTAGTAGGTATCCAGACATAGATCCAAGAGAAAGTACATATTATATAATCATATTTGCACTATTGCTTGGCAAATCCTCCAAATAAAACTCAAATCATATTTACAATATTTTTTAAGATGTTCTTTACTTATTTGACAGAGGGAGAGAGAAAAAGAGAGCACACAAGCAGGGAGAGCACACAGGAGGCAGAGGGAGAGGGAGAAGCAGGTTCCCTGCTGAGTAGGGAGTCTGATACTGGGCTAGATCTCAGGGACAGAATTAGGATCACAGGGGATCACGACCCGAGCCAAAGGCAGACATTTAACCGACTGAGCCACCAAGACACCCCTTACATTTACAATATTTTTAGCAATTTCTTCAATCCCAGGGATGGTTTTACAAATGTAATGTCATGAGGTTAGATTAAATAAAGATAGCTCATGATTCCATATGAATTGGTTTCCAGATGAGTCCTAGATATTTATATGAATGTACACAAGAGGAATACAAATAAAAAATGTACTTTTCTATGTCAAAAGTGATTGAAATCCTGCCACACCCATCCATGTATTAGAAGCCTTGAAGAAATGTATTATTTGAAGATCAGTACTTACTTGAGGGTATGTGGGATGAAGTGGTATTTTGAGAGGTTTAAAACTCTAGAGGAGCATGGAAGAGAGTGAATTCATGACCGGAACAATTGAAAAAGTGATCTTGAGGAAACAAACACAGTTGACCCTTGAACAACACAGGTTTGAACTGCATGGGTCCACTTATCCATGGATTTTTTAAAAAATAAATATTGTAAATTTATTTATTCTTCCTTATGATTTTCTTAATAACATTTCATTTTTCCAGCTTATTTTATTGTAAGAATACAGTATATAATGCATGTAATATACAAAAAGTGTGTTAATTAACTTTAACTTATTGGTACGCCTTCTGGTCAACAGTAGGCTCTTAGTAGTTAAGTTTTTAGAGAGTCAAAAATTATACATGGACTGTGGAGGTCAGGTAGTCAGTGTGCCTAACCCAGTGTGTTGTTCAAGGATTGACTGCAAGCAAAATGTTAATATATGAAACATTGAATAAAAGAAGTAGGGATGAGGGATAGAAAGTAATTTATGGTAATATAAACTGAAAACAAATCCTCTAGTGTGACAGAATCCCATTATAACACATTTGTTCATTTTGGAGTTTTGAATATACCAAACGTTACATGATGCAGTTTGAAACATAATTCTATTTGATGGAAGATAAATTGGCCTAAATGAAGGGTCTCTTCATTTTACCCAAGCATTATAAAAATGATTCATTGTTATTAATGTTGTTGATGTATAAATGGGCAAAGCATCTCAGGTTTAGTCCTAACAAAAAATATTTTTATTAAATGGCCAGAAACCTATAGGCATGATAAGAACAGAAAATAAATTGTGGGGCACCTGGGTGGCCCAGTCGGTTAAGCATCTGCCTTTGGCTCAGGACATGATCCTAGAGGCCTAGGATTGAGTCCTGTGCCAGGCTCCCTGCTCAATGGGCAGGCTGCTTCTCCCTTCTTCTCTCCCTCTGCCTCTTTCCATGCTCATGTTCACTCTCTCTTTCAAATAAATAAATAAAATCCATTAAAAATATTAAAGTGTATGTTAATGACTAGAGTTATAATAAAAATCAATTATTGTGTTGCATCTTAATGAGGGTTTCTCAATGACCTATGAGGTTCTCAATGAGGGAGGAGCTTACAGATAAAAGATGTTTGCAAAATGCAGTTTTAGACCCCAGAGTCACTGCCTCCCTACTTGTAAATGAATTATACTCATATCAAAGATTTACCCAGTAAGAAAAGCAATTTAAATTTTGTTTAACATCATGTTCCACAAATAGGATAGACCCTGAGTATGACAGACTTCAGAATATGATACATTCTGAATATGAGTATAGCTATTGAACTATTACTATTATATAAGACTAACATTACCTCTATTTTTTTTTTTTTAAGATTTTATTCATCCATTTGAGAGAGAGAGAGCGAGCACAGGCAGACAGAGAGGCAGGCAGAGGCAGAGGGAGAAGCAGGCTCCCTGCCGAGCAAGGAGCCCGATGTGGGACCCGATCCCAGGACGCCAGGACCACGACCTAAGCCGAAGGCAGCCGCCCAACCAATTGAGCCACCCAGGCGTCCCACCTCTATTTTTATAAAACGGCTGAATATAGTAATTATTATTTCTCTCTATACTATGTTATATATTTCTTTATACTGAGAGTGTATATGAAAACCTATTTAATAAATGAGGGACAAGGCTTAATCAGAAATGTTCTTCCATCTTCTCTTCCTTCTTTCTTGCCTCCCTTCTTTATTTCTTCCTTTGTGTTTAGGATATATCTCTCAAACAACAGCCACATAACATTAGTAAGCTCTGGGAAAAATGTCAGTCTAATAATGGGGAATCTGGATATCAAACACTCAGATTTGTGGGAATTTCAATGACATTCACCATTACATCTTAGAGTCACCCTGAATCCTGCTCATGTTATTTAGAAATTAAGACAATTACTATTTCCTGCTTTGTGCTTTCCACTAATATCTGAAAATAAATACAAAGTGTGTTGGAAAATGAAATTGTGTAGGGCTAAATTAGATGTTTACCTAAAATAGATGTCCATATCCCATTTCCCACTGCATGAAGTACTATACCAAATAGATGTAGCCTTTCACATATTCATGCAGAAAGATGCTCAGTCCCATCCTTAATGATGGTAAGTCAAAATCTAAGGAGATGGCATTTGAATGAAGAAGTTACAATGAGAAGAAGCCAGATGTGCAGAAGGGCAGTAAAAGGACACTCGAGATAGAAGACAATACAAACTCTCTGAAGTTCCAAACAGTTTGCATTATTCAAAGAAGAAATTGAAGATAACTGTGGTGGATGAATGGTCCCTCGTGATGTTACCCTATGATACTTATACCCTTTTGTAAGCCTCCCCTCTTGAGTGTAGGTGTGAGCTGTGATTTGCTTCTAACAAACGGAATACAGACAACGTGAGGGGATATATTTTCAGCAATTATATTCTTTAAAACAGTAACTTCTGTCTTGCTGGCAGATATTCACTATCGATTCTAAACCTTGCTGACTTTGATGAAACAAAAGATGACATTGGGAGGCCCACATGGCAATAAACTGAGGACCAACAGTTAGGAACTGAGGATGGTCACTGGTCAATAGCCAGCAAGGAAGTAAGCCTTAAGTCCAGCTGACTAAAGGCAATGGATCCTTCCAATAGACATGTAAATCTTAGAAGCTGATTCTTTCTTAGCTGAGCTTTCAGATGAGATCCTAGCTTTGGCCAAAACCTTGATTGCAGGCTCATGGGAAATCCTAAAATAGAGCACTCCGCTAAGCTCTGCCTCAATTCCAGACCCACAGAAACTTGGAAATAATAAATTACTTTTGGAGCACCTGGGTGGCTCAGTTGGTTAAGCAGCATCTGACTCTTGATTTTGGCTTAGGTCATGATCTCAGTATCATGAGCTTGAGCCTCATGTCTTAAGATTCTCCCTCTCCATCTCTCTCTGCACTACCCCTGCCTAAAACAAACAAAACAAAACAAACAAAAACATAAACAAACAAACAAAAAAACATTATCTTAAGCTGCTAATTCTGTAGTAATACCATGCAGGAAAAATATACTGAGAGCTACAGATGTAACATAGTACAAAGCTGGAAACCTCAGCTTGAGCCAAATTTGAGAGGGTATTTTAGGTTATAATGAAGAGTTTGGGTTTTATTCTCAATGCAGTAGATAGCCTTTGAAGGATACAAATAAGAATGACCACCTGATTTGAATTACATTTTTAAAAGATCACTCTGGGGGTGCCTGGGTGGCTCAGGGGTTGAGGCCGCTGCCTTTGGCTCGGGTCATGATCCCGGGGTCATGGGATCGAGCCCCACATCAGGCTCTCTGCTCTGCGGACAGCCTGCTTCCTCCTCTCTCTCTGCCTGCCTCTCTGCCTATCAAATAAATAAATAAATAAATAAAATCTTTAAAAGATCACTCTGAAAAAAAAATAAAATAAAAGATCACTCTGGTTACTATATGGTAAAAACATTTGTATCTGATTAAAGATCTAAGGAAACACAAAACTAATAATCCACAGGAAGGACAATATCTCAAAGATCAAAATAATTTTGCAAAGGAATAATTTAAAAAACCTCTGAAGACTGTGTAGGTTATGGATGAGTGCAAGAGTCAGGGAAGACTACAATAGAATAGAAAGTTTGAATAGTTATGAACGTGGGAATGAATAAACCTTACACAAAAGGGTGGTCATATCTTGACTGAAGTAAGGAATCTACATCAAGATGTAAAAATGATCTACACTGAGTTTTAAATGACTTAAATAATCTTATAAAAAATAAAAAAGCAAAGACATTGGAATTGGAGAGTCTGAGACTCAGGCTAAAACATTCAGAAGTTATTAATAATAGTCTTCCTTATGGAAGCTTTTCCAACTGTAACAATGTGATCAAGGTAAATACTTTTATCATTCACATACAGAGAGAAAATACTGAATCTATTAAAGGAATATATTAGTTGTGAAACAGATTATGTGTATCATATGATGAAATACCCATATGGAGTGAATTACATCAGAACATTGGTAGATCTTTAAACATGTGAACGATGGAAGATAAAAGTATAACACTCCTCAATTTCCAATCATTTCAATGTACTGAGGAATCAAACCATGGATATTTTACTGCTAAACTGAGTTCAGAAATAGAAGGATTAAGAAGGCAATAGAAATTTCATAGATGTTGTTAGTTGAAGACCTGTATAAAGTAATGCTTCATCTTCTTTGTGACAACAAAACCAAAATAAAATAAGCAAAAACGAGATGTCTACTCTGAGGTATGATAGTCCTCGTTTGTATCACTGTTTATGGAGGTTTTAAAAATCTCCCTTGTTTTTACCTTCTGTTTAACAGAAAGTTCAGGGAAAGTCTCTTCTCAAACCTTATCACTAGGTTTCTGAGAAATATGTCTAATATGTCAACCAGGTGCAACTGGCAACATATCTCATCAGAGCTCAGGTACTTGATGACCTATTTTCTTGGAAGAACTTAGTTAAGGCCACAAAAAGCCTCTGGTTTTGAATACTGAGCATTCCATCTGCCTGACAATTTTGTGTGTTATCTAAACTATAGAGAACACAGGGTATAAACTATTGGTCAACCAAAAGTATATATGTTTCACATTTTGTGATTTAGTGATTATGGATTTTAAACCCTAAAAAGAGTTTATTTTGGGGTTAATGGAAGTTTAATGAAAAAGACTAAAAGTATCAACACTTAACTTGGGGACTTTGGCTAGGACATGCAACTCCTTACAATACATTTCTGTACATTTGAGATAATAATCCTTTCCTGTAGACTTGCGTTGATAATTATATATAAGCACACATTTAAATACTTTCCCTGTCAAAAAATATATGAGGTAATTTTTACTTACTTTACTTGTCATTTAATATTTATACCATCATTGTAATCCAGATAATATAATCTTCACTTTACTAGAGAAGGAAGCAATTAATGTCTTCAAACATAAATCTATCTAAATTTAAACCTATTTCTAGACTATATATTTTATATAATATATTTTCAGTAACAAGAAAAATGGAAAATACAGATGAGAAAAAAGCCCGGCCATAATTTACCATCGATTGATCACTGTTTATTCATATCATGCTGCATTCAATATAAACTTCACATCTAGCTATATATTGAGAATTACATACATACATTCACAACTAGAATTTGTTCTTTTCATTTGCAACACATTTTATGCACCTAACCATGCAAATACTTACATGTCTATAGCATTATTTTTCACTGATTTATCCCAAACACTCAAAACAGAGTGCACATACTACACTTGCACATACTACATACACAATATTTGTTTCTAAATAATCAATATTCTTTTTTATTCCATTGTTTGAACTTGCCATAATTTTTTAATAAAATACATTTTAAGTATATGTCAAGACACTGAATGACTGTAAACCTATACTTAGCTGATTACTTCCTAAAATTCCTATATTTCTTTTTTTTTTAAGTTTTTTTTTACTTTTTTATTTATTTGTTAGAGAGAGAGAGCACAGGCAGACAGAGTGGCAGGCAGAGGCAGAGGGAGAAGCAGGCTCCCTGCCAAGCAAGGAGTCCGATGTGGGACTTGATCCCAGGACGCTGGGATCATGACCTGAGCCAAAGGCAGCTGCTTAACCAACTGAGCCACCCAGGTGTCCATATTTGCTAGAATTGAACTAAAGACAGAATAATTTTTTAAGATTTATTTCTTTATTTTAGAGAGAGAGAAAGAAAGAGAGAGCCCACACAAGTGGGTGGAAGGGCAGAAGGAGAGGGAGAGAAAAGAATCCTCAAGAAGACTCCCCACTGAGTGTAGAGCCCAACATATGGCTGATCCCAGGACCCTAAGACCATGACCTGAGCCAAAATCAAAACTCAGATGCTTAACCAAGTGAGCCACCCAAGTGCCCCAGGGCAGAAGAATCCTTAAGGATGAATAACTTTTTTTTTTCCCCTACTCAATACTATATAGCATTGCTATCCGAGGCAAACTTGATAAAGAACAGCTGAAATATAAGTCTCATTATTGTTAAAATAGGAAAATTCCATCTATAAATTCCACTGAATTCTGAATTATATAACGATATAATTTCCTCATTATCCTCCTCACACTTTCTCTTTATAGTGTGTCTGAAACACTCCACATAGCATATAAATATTTTGAAATATACAGTAATACATGGTTCCAGAAGACCAGAAGGTATGCAGAATGACAGCTAGAAGGCATGATGATGAAGGACACATGATGAATAATAGTCATTAGTAAGTTATGTTTTATACAAAAATATAATCATGGCAATCAAGTTCAATAGGTGAAAATGTAAGCCGACTAAAATTTGTAAGAACTACCCAAATTTAAAATTCCCTTTGAAACCAAAGTGCCCAAACAACATATACAAATGTTCAATGAGCACATGAAAAGTTGTTCAACATCATTAGTTATTAATGAAATGTACATCAAAACCAAAATTAGATGCTACCTCACACTAGAGGATAGCTGAGATGAAAAGACAATCACATGGGTGACAAGAACCTGGAAAAATTAGAAAGCCCTTGATGGCAAGACTGTAAAAAAGGGGGCACCTGGGTGGCTCAGTTGGTTAAGCGGCTGCCTTTGGCTCAGGTCATGATCCCAGCGTCCTGAGATTGAGTCCCACATCAGGCTCCTTGCTCGGCAGGGAGCCTGCTTCTCCCTCTGCCTCTGCCTGCCGCTCTGTCTGCCTGTACTCACTCTCGCTCTCTCTCTCTCTGACAAATAAATAAATAAAATCTTTAAAAAAAAAAGACTGTAAAAAAGACTGTGCAGATACTATGTAAAACTGACAGCTCCTCAAATGGTCAGAGTTACCAGATGACCTAGCAATTTCACTTCTAGATATGTACCCATGAAAATAAAATGTCTGTCTATACAAAAAACTTGTACATGGGTATTCATGGAAGCATTATCTATGACACCAAACAGCAGAAACAATACAAATGTCCATAAATTAATAAATGAATAAACAAATGTGGCATATCCATACAACAGAATGTTATTCAGCCATACAAAAGATAGAGTACTGATACTACGACACAGATGGATCTTTAAAACATGCTATTGAAAGAAACCAGACACAAGAGATCACATATTTGATGATTTCATTTTTATGAAATGTCCAGAATATGCAAATCCCCCAAAGGTCATATGTTAGTGGTTGCCAAGGGAAAGAAGAAGGGGGCATTCTGAGTGACTGCTAATAGATATGCATGGGATTCCTTTGGAGGTGATAAAATGTTCCAGAATCAGATAGTTGTCATGATCATATGACTTTGTGAATATACTAAAATCCACTAAATTGTACACTTTTAAAGAGTAAATTTTATGAAGCATGAATTAGATTTTAATGAAGCTGTCACAAAATAACCAAAACAACCAGCCTACATCTAAAATATTGCTGGTCAATTTCACATTTTACCTAATGATTTTTTGAAAATCTTATGAAGTAGTAGATAATTTAATATCTCTACTGTTGTATTAATCTTAGAGATAAGATGAAAGAAGTCAGAGCATAAAGTACAATTTTAAACTTCCATCTTCAGGACACATCCAACTCTTGATTTCGACTCAGGTCATGATCTCAGGGTCCTAGGATGAGCCTTGCATTGGGCTCCATGCTCGGCAGGGAGTCTGCTTGCTTCCCTCTAAATCTACCCCGACCCTGCCCCCACTTACACTTGTTCTCTCTTAATAAATAAATAAATACATCTTTTAAAAAATAAACTCCCATCTTCTAATTCTAGGACCACCATATACCTCTACGATGGACTATCATATCCATGAATCTATAGAAGGTAGTTTAGATGATCCTGGAAGCACATGAATTTTCTTTTTAGTTTAGCTTATAATATATGTCTGTGAGAAATATGAGCTCTCTTAATGTTGATCAAACAATGGATGGGAGGGGCAAGAGTAGTACATCAGGAATAGTGTGTAATTCTCCCTTTTGACTTTCTCCCTTTCTACATATGAATTCTAATGTCTGGAATCATCTTTCCATCCCTACCCCCATCCATTTTCCTTAGTCTGGCTAACTAATGTCAACCCTTAAGTTCTAGCCTAAGTGTTCATTCTTTTAGGAATTCAATAATCACACCATCAGCTCCATGATATGCTCTTTCTCTGGGTCACTATGCCTTCCTTCCTACTTTCACACTGTGTCCAGTGAGAGTCTTACTACAGTTTCCACTTGGCTGTACAATCTTTGAAAGAAGGTATTCATTATATTTTTCTCATTGGAATATTCCTAGACCCTAGCATAGTGCTTAGAACCTAATAAGCATTCAGTAAAAACTTGCCAGTGGTATAAAAACATTCAATGTTTATAACAGAGGTATGTATTTATTGGAGTATGTGTACTGCTGATTAGTATGAGTTGACCATGGTAGGGTGTACCAGCAGATAAGGGTCAGGTTAATTCATTTTAACTACCTAAATAAGTTTCAAATATTCAAACATTAGTCATTCTGCATACATGACCTTTTCTAATTCACTATCAATCTTTCAGTAACTGAGCTTTATTAGTACACATGTGTCAAGTCAACTCTTTGAGAAATGTCAGATATCTCCAATATACAGGCACCATCTCAATGGTGTGACAATGTCAGAAAAGGAGGCAAATGAGAAGACAAGCATGTCCTAAGGAAGAAAATAAAAATTAACAACAACTTTATCAAAATTCTATAAGGAAAACAGATTTAATAATCACCTTCAGGCATTTCTTTCTATACAGAAATGCTATCTCTCCCTGTTATCTATTTAATTAAATAGTCCTTACACAAAATCAATAATTAGTCACTATGAAGACAGTTGAGGGATTTTAAGGTCACCACAAGTCATGAACAGTAAGCTTTACCAAGTCATACAAAATTGCCGAATAAATTACAAAGGAAATTCTGACTTGGGAAGGATGGCTTTATAGAACTAAGATACTTCTATTTTTTTTCCTTTTTTTAAAAGTGTACTTGACACATAATATTACATTAGTTTCAGGTGTAAAACATGGAATTTAACAACTTACTAGTGTTTTATTATGCTCACCACAAGTGTAGCTACCATTCATCACCATAAAATGCTATTTATTATAATACCATTATATATTCCTTTTACTTTTTATCCCCATGACTTATTCAGTCCATCACTAGAAGCCCAGACCTCTCATTCCACAAATTAAAATATTTCTACTTTTAATTGATCACTCATAGGGCAATTTTGCCAATCCAAATCTACTTCTTTAATGAAGAATAAGTTGAAAATAAATCTTGGAATAACATGAAAAACACTGTTTTAGACATTAACTTCCTTCTTTAATTAATTAAACATTAACTTCCTTCTTTAAAAGTTTGTAGTGATAAAAGTAGCAACTATTCATTGCATACCTATTTTATTCTGAACATTGTGGTAGGCATTTTTTACTTATAATTTCTAATATAGCAGCAATTAACATTAGATATTTTGAGGACACATTTTATAAATGATGAAAATGATGTGAGGGGCGCCTGAGTGGCTCAGTGAGTTAAAGCCCCTGCCTTCTGCTCAGGTCATGATCCCAGGGTCCTGGGATCGGGCCCCATATCAGGCTCTCTGCTCAGTGGGGAGCCTTCTTCCTCCTCTCTCTGCCTGCCTCTCTGCTGCCTACTTGTGATCTCTGTCTGTCAAATGAATAAATAAATTCTTAAAAAAAAAAAAAAAAGAAAATGATGTGATAAGGTCATCAGTGCCATACAGCTCTTAATTGAGAGAACTGGAATTCAAATCCAAAGATACCTGACTCCAAAGTCAAGGGTCTTCATCTAGTAAATCACATCAAATACATTAATAAAAGAGTTAATGAATTTATAAATAAATTAGTTTGTAGCCCTGCACTACATTAAAGAAGGTGGGAATAAGCTTTATTGCAAAAGTTCTTTAAAATATTTTTAGAAAAATTTCAAACACTAACATAGCTTAATGGTTCCCCAGGTAACCATCATCTTGCATCAACAATTCTGAACTCATGGGTTATCATTTCATGTAGGTTTCCACTCAGTGTACTTCTCCCATCTCGAGAGTATTTAGAGGAAAATTCCAGGCATACTGTTTGATTTTTAAATATTTCAGCATCATATCTATAAGAGCTTATATTTTAAAACATTCAAAACATCATTCTCATATATCAAATAACAATTTGTTACCATTATCAAATAGTTAGTGTCCAAAGTCCTTGTCACTCCATTAATGTTGAACTTTCTTACAGTATGGTTTCATGGCTACATAATCAGGTACTAAGTCTCTTAGATCTTATTACTCTATTGATTATGTCTATTATCTCTGCCTTTTTCTGTCTCCCTGTGCATTTCTCTCTGTCCTTGTCTCTGCCTCTTTTCCTTTCTTTCTTTACAATGTATCTATTGAAAAATGAGGTCATTTAACCTGGAGAATTTCCTTCAGTCCATATTTTGCTGATTGTACTTACGCTGTAACATTTAACATAGCTCTCTGTATTCTGTATTTTCTGTAAAATGATTGGTTTAGATCAGGGTTTTTCAACCTCAGTGTTGCTAACATTTTATTTAATAAGTCATTTCGATAATTATTTGCTATGCGGCCTTTCTGTACATTATAGGATGGTTAACAACATCCTTGACTTTTGTTGGCTAGATATCAATAGCACCTCCCCAGTTGTGACCCAAAAAAAAAAAAAAGCGCCAGAAATCACCTATATCTCCTGAAGACAGAATTACACCTGGTTAAGAATGATGGATTTAGATCAGGGTTTTCTGCTGTTTTGTTGTCCTTGTTTTATTACCTATTATTCTTTTTCTTAGACTTAATAAACAGGAGACCTGTTTTTTCAACAGTTTCCTCACTTAGTGATGATGGCAGCCATCAATGATCATTTACCATATCCATAAAATCATTAAGGGTTGTAAAGTGATGACTTTCCAGTGTTATCTATCTTCCTGTATATATATTTTTTAAGCCAGAACACGTTCATTAAGGGTAAGTTTCCCTTATTGATTATTTGGTTAGTCTGAGATACAGTATACATAATAAAGGCAGGATAATGTTACCAGTTTATGAAAAAGGAAGTTTTTGTTTTTTTTTTTCTTTAACTAGATTCCACATCCAACATAAAGGTGAATGTGGGGCCTCACCTCATGGCCCTAAGATCAAGACTGGAGCTGAGATCAAGAGTCAGATGCTTAGCTGACTGAGCCAACCAGGAACACTGAAAAAGGATGTTCTAACATTCTCCAAAGGTCATCAGAACAAACTGATAATTTTTGTTTTCACAGCAATGGATTTATTAATTAACTCATTTTTCATGAGTTTTCATCCATTGCAGTTATCATCCCTAAAGATAATCAAATGATCTTATCTTTGGCAAAATAGCCTCTTTAGTCTGGCTCCCTAGTCCCTCACTTTTGATATGACTTTGATGGTTTTTTACTACATCCATAATTTTTTGTATAAAGAAATGTTCCAGATTTATCCTTCATATTTCTTGTCTATGCCCAGAATCAGGTGGTTTTTCCAAGGAATATTTGCTCCTTTTATTAAAATCTGCTATAATTTAACTGGTAATAACTGTATTATATTTCCTTAAATTCCTACAGAATATTGTTTATTCTGCTTGGTTAGGATATTAGGAAAATGGAAAAAATTATTTTTTGTAAGTCTTACTTAATCAGTCCCTATGGACTGTAAAGATATCAAAGACACAATACGTTATTCATCCTAGTACACTCAATAGTTAGTGGAGTGTATTGTGAATAGTTGGCATCTCAAAAATTTTTCTTACGCAAAAGGATAAATGTTTTCTAGTTGAAGTGTTAGCGACATTAACATTTGTGCTATCTGGGACATGAAATGCACATATTTTTACTAACTTCCTTTTTTCTTCCCCAACATTCAAACTTGGAAGCAAAAAAGTCACCATTTTGAAAAGGTCATAGATCTTCTTTGTTAAAGGAACCAAAAAATACATTAAGCAGAGCAGCTATGATTTTAAGTAAAAATAAAGCTATCTGTCCACATTAAAAAAGAATAAGAGTCAAAGAAAATCACATTAATCTGTACTACCTGTAGAACAAATTAGCAAATGTTGTGACCATCTGTGAAAGACACCAGGGCCACATAAGACATGGAATTATTTAATGTGTTAAATCCATTTAAAATGTTTGTATCCTGTTAGTTCTAACATAATTACTATGTTAATTTCTGTGTGTTTTGCATATTAAACGGAGCACACTCTGGGAAGCTAATGGCCGCTATGTCAGCTTTTTATTAAATCACAAAATAAACATGCACAATCCTGCTTCCAAAGATAATTAGTTTACTATTTCTGCCAGAGTTTAAATATTGGGTATGCTTTGAAGATTTGACTTCCATTTGGGGTGACAATGAGTATGTGTAGTTTCATGATTCCTCAGATCATCCTTAAGGCAACAGCATTTTCAAGGGGAGAGAATTCAAAAGTTTTCTTTTTTTTTTCTTTTTTTACAGTACATTTTTAGTATTGCACAGTTATAGCCAACATTTACAGCACAGTTCTACATAGAACTATACTAGTTATTAGGGGGTAAGGCAGAAAAATATACTAAATTCTGGGGTACACAAATATGCCAGTCAAGTAGGAAATTACAAGATGCAAGACAGTGCAGACTATAGTGCTTTTAAGCAGAAGTCACAAAAAGGTAACCAAGAAGTCTTGGCCTATTTCCACTCCAGAAAGAATATGTATGTCTAGAGGATGAAGATGAAAATAAATCACAGTGAAATAACACAAAAGGAAAAACAAGACCAAATAAGCCTGTGGACAGCAGCAGTTTCTCTCTGATAAGCCCCAGAGAAGAATGTCTGCAGACTGCCTTATAGCCAGCCTGATCTACAGAGCACTGCTCTGTGCTTGGCACTGCAGGCATTTAAGGCTGAGATCACTACTTCAGCAAAGACAAAAATGTGGCCTGTGTTTCCTTACTCACTTTTCATACCATCTCTGAGCCATAAACTCGACTGATATTTTTGTGGGATGGAAAAGTGGTATTCTGGAGCCTCTGATGCACTTTTAACCTTAGGTTTATTCAGTATATTTAAAATAACCCCAAGTGTGTCTCTTAACATTAATTTACACTTGTATAAAATAGAACCAATACTAAGCCTCTCCTATTGCTAATGTAAAATCAAGCAAGATGATTTTTGTAAAGAATAGAGACCTGCTTGTGGCACATGTTAGATGTTTTACGTATATATGTAACTTATACATACTTAACTTATAATTGCTATAACTGTGGTCTTTTAAGGGGACAATAGGATCTGGGTTTTCTTGTTTTTTGTTTTGTTTTGTTTTGTTTTTGTTTTAAGAGAAAGTGCCAGAGCAAGCATGAGTAGGAGGGTGGCAGATGGAGAGAGAGAGAGAGAATCCCAAGCAGTCTTCATGCTGGGCACAGGGCCCAAACTGGGGCTCCATCTCAGGATCCTGAGATCATGACCTAAGCTGAGATCATGACCTAAGCCAAAATCAAGAGTCAGACACTTAACCAACTCAATCACATAGGTGCCCCCTGTTTCTGTTTTTTTAAATTCTGGACAGACTATGAGCCATCTTAGCTTCTAATGCTAAAGAAAAAAAATGTTTATAACATTAAATTATAATAGTAAGATATTTAATTGTTAAAGATTTTTTAAAACTTAAAAATGAAATATTAATTGCATTTTATTAGATATTAATATCTTCTTACTTAAATAATATATTTGTTTTATTTACCATCTGCTGTTATGTTTCAATTTTTTTTAAAGATTTTATTTATTTATATGACAGAGAGAGAGAGAGATCACAAGCAGGCAGAGCAGCAGGCAGAGAAAGAGGGGGAAGCAGGCTCCCTGCTGAGCAGAGAGCCTGATGTGGGACTCGATCCCAGGACCCTGAGATCACGACCTGAGCCAAAGGCAGAGGCTTAACCCACTGAGCCACCCAGGCATCCCTGTTTCAATTTTTAAACATATTTTTATGTATTTTCTCATTAGACCTCAAAAAGAAATCCTGGATGATGAAGGGAATACAGGACTTTTTTTTTTAATGATATATATTATGGAATCCATATTAACTAAAGAAATTGCCTAAGGACCAAACGCAGCTGGTGACAAAGTCAGGACCACACCCCATGTGTCCTTACACCTAGTGACAGCCTTATTTCACCAACCAGATGATGCCTTTTCTAAGTATCACTGAATATAAGTACTTTTCTCCCTTCTGATTTCTCCTTTCTTCCTCCTGTTTTGGTTGTTTTCCTTTGAAAACTCTCCAAAATTCAGGAGGTGAAAGAAACTTTCAATTATATATGCATCTCTAGTGCCTGTGATAAGCTAAAACTTTTCATGTTTTCAATAATTTTTTTACATAAAATTATCTTAAAGCCTTTCATTCATAAGAAATGCTTATTAATTTTTGTTAGCTCAGGATCATTATCGTTTTTATCAATGATTGCCATTGGCTATAATAAAGTGGTGCCTGAAGGCACTATTCCCCAAAATGAATTCTGAACATGCATTATGAAGCCTTTCCAGAGGACTGCATGCAAAATCAACCACCCTTCCCCACTGTTCCCAGAGTATGTGGTTCATTCCAACGCAATTTTTTCTGACACCACTGTCATCCAAGTTTTTCTACTGAAGTCCTATAGAGGCATCCGTTACTTGTGTGACCTTTAGCTAAGTCACCAGGGATTTTTTTTTTTTTAAGATTTTATTTATTTATTTGAAAGACAGAGATCACCAGTAGGCAGAGAGGGAGAGAGAGGAGGAAGCAGGCTCCCTGCTGAGCAGAGAACCCGATGCGGGGCTCGATCCCAGGACCCTGAGACCATGACCTGAGCTGAAAGCAGAGGCTTTAACCCACTGAGCCACCCAGATGCCCCAACACCAGGGATTTTTGTTTGATTTGTTGAGTAGGCTCCAGCATGGAGCCCAATGCAGGGCTTGAACTCAGGACCCTGAAATCAAGACTTGAGCTTTCAAGAGTTAGATGCTTAATCTACTAAGCCACTCAGGCACCCCAGTCAGCCTGTGCTCTTAATACTCAGTTTCCTGATCTGTGAAATGGAAAAAAACAGTATCTTGTTTATTGCATCTCTGGAAGGGATTTAGAAGATAAATCATACAAATTATCTGGCACAAGACCTAGCATTTAGTAAATGTTCAACACATATGGAAATCCTTCAGCTGTATATCCTAGATTATTTTTTAATGCTGTATTGAAAAATAAATAAGGATATCAATTTTATTTATTGATTAAACATTTCCTTTTCATAAAGAAAGTAGATTTCTAAACAAAGACTGAGCACATTATTCTAATTAATGCATCCCTGTATGAGTCAACAGGGCAGTAAATACTTTAATATTTATTTTGTTCTAGAGAACTTACGTTCACCTTACGCCTCCTCTCTACCACTTTACCAGATTCCTCTGCTTCCAGAGATATCCTCACCTTTGATTCCTGAAGAAGTCATAAAGGCATTCTTTCTCAAAAGTACAGAGTCAAAACTATGTATCAATCTTAGCAGATTCTCTGATCTCTGACATCTCTATCTGTCCTACTATCTTTGGACATAATGTTGGGATTAAATTATTTTTGACCTCTGGAAAAGTTATTTCCCAGCAGGCTTTATTATATCTCACAGAAATGCCTGGTAAAACTTCTCTACTGGCGGCTTAGAGTAGTATACTGAATAAATGTAGTTTAGGCTTAAGTTGGGAACATTCTTTTGAAATATCACACTTTATTCACAGATGATGTTCAATATTCAAAATGTAGCATGTCCATGGACCTTGTAGGGGGACCACTATTTATTTTTATCTCCAACTGGGAGCACTATTGGGACATGGGACTTTCAGTGTTAAAAGGAGGAAGCCTGGGGGCAAATTACAAAAAGTTGGCTCTAGGTTGGAAATAATGCATAATATTTATCATCATTTGATTAATTATATGCTTATTATCTAGCTCTTGTACTTCATCACACCTTCCCCAGGATGTAAATTCATTGAAGACAGAGGTTTTGTCTGTTCTAGTCACTTAGAATAACCATGTTATTTACATGGTAAGTTTCTCAAAAAATGTTTATTGAAGGAAGGGAAGAAAGAATAAAGAAAGGACAGATGAGAGGAGAAATGGAGGGCTGACTACCTGCTTGTTTATCTGTCTCTTTCAACATCTTCAGAATAATTCACAGGAATATATATGTACATTCATGGAGGGGAATATCCTAGAACCCTAGGATTTGTTTCTAGGTTGTAAACAATGAGCTATTCCCTCAAGGAATAGCAGGAAGAGCTTCCTGCAAACCAATAATACCATAACCATAAGTACTGAAAGATGTTTAAGATTTCAAAAAGTCATATTTCATTGTTTGAAAATGTCATAGGCTATAAAAATCAGATTCATCTGTATCTGCTGTCTTATAAACATAAAAATTCAGACTGATATATAATCATTGCTAATACTTTCTGTTCAACCACACACTGCTTAACTCTGTCATGTTATCTTCTCCAGACTGAAATATTCAATCCTGTATTACATTTACTTCAGCCCGTTTTTCCTGAACTCTTGACAAGGCTTTAGGTTATTCAGGCTAATTCTAAAAGGAAGTGACTCTGTGGGCCCCAATTACAGATGAGATTATTCAAATTCAGTGGTATGGCATCCAAAGCCCTTCAACATTGGTAGCTGAAGGAGTCTCAATCTCATTTCTTGTCACCCCATGGCAGATAGGTAAATCTTGAACCGCATGGAATTCATTTCTTTCCACTTGTGGCCTACCCAAACTTTGCTTTCACAGAAGCTGCAACATCTCCATTACCTCTCTGCTCACTTCAACCTAAGAAAACTTTCATGATATGTCTTTCATGAAGCCACCAATCAAAAGTGGTTGTCCTTTGTCCAAAATCACTGAATTTCAAGATAATAAGTTGGAATTATTATTTAATTCTATCTTGGTGGACTATAAACTCCATGAGAACAGAAACTTTCATATGCATCTTTAAATCTGTGCTATCTAGAACAATTCCTGCTACAAAAATAGAATGTACACATATATATATATTAAACACAAGCAAACAATGCTACATGAGTCTCTATAAAACAAACTATGATGTTATTAATTGTAAGGCATAAAAGTACTAAAAAGCTTATAAGCTTTTTTGCTCTTATTTGTCCTTTTACTTACAGTATTTTATCATTATTATTATCAATTCTATAAATGTTTCAAAGTTAAATTGCTATTATTAAAAAAGCAATTTGAGTGTGCCTACTTTTATGTTTTTCTTTCCAATTAAGTTTTAAGATACAGACCCAGATAAATAGAAGGAAGCTTGTACCAAAGCTATAGTATTTTATTTTGGGGAAACTCACTGCGTAAGGTAGGTTTTTCAATGTGTTTTTCTTGAGCCTCTCCTGTTAAACAAGCTGTCATATAGACTGGCAAAGGTAAATGTTTTACAATCTCCTTTCAAAGTTGACTCTTTTCAAATAGACTGCAGGGCCATAAAAATGTTGGGAATTAGACTCAGCTTGGTGTACTTTCAGACAGGCAAAGGTTTACACAAAGAGGTGATGCTATAAGCCTACAATAGTGATATTAATGTAAATAAGCCCCAATTTTTACTCAAGTATTCTCGACTCACTCTATCTCCTTAAGATTCAAGAGTGACTGCAGCACATATAAACAGCGTGGCCTTGGACAAGCCAGCTAAACTGTATGAGCCCCGCTTTGCTCTTCTGTAAACACCTCTGGACTCCACAGCAGTTGCCTGAAGATCAACAAAATATAAATTTTATTGCACAGTAGTAGTAGAAATAGAAGTTTATTTCTTCTTTCCTCTACTTGTTCCTGGAATTTTATGAATGATGTTCCTTATATTTGCCCTGCATGGAACTTGGTGTCTTTTAAATATTGTTTAGAAAGGTGATTTCTTGCTGATTTTCCTGTTGTTTTGAATGAGATATCTTTCTGTTTTCTGGTTTTTACCCCTTTCTTCCTAGGTTCGTTAGTAAGTGTATTATTTACAGGATACAAGATACAAGAAACATAAGCACTTTTTTTTATTGCTCTTACGTTATCTCTTTCCTTTCATATGCTATACCAATTAATTTTTATTGTTTTAGAATAAAGCTATTTTAGGAGAGGCAAAATGCACTATCATTTCAAACATTTAGCTTCTATTCTTACCTAGCTTGCATGCCACTGGAATGTCTCTGTCAACCCATAGGGCTTGCCCTGTGTTGGCTCTATAGTAAGTTTGGGGGTTTTTTGTTTTTGTTTTTGTTTTTTAAGATCTTATTTATTTATCTGACAGAGAAAGATACAGAGAGAGCAGGAACACAAGCAGGGGGAGTGGGAAAGGGAAAAGCAGGCTTCCCCCCAAACAGGGAGCCCAATGTGGGGCTCGATCCTAGGACTCTGGGATCTTAACCTGAGTTGAAGGCAGATATTTAATGACTGAGTCATCATGGTGCCCTTCTACAGTAAATTTTAACAATTTATTTTTGAATACTGATTATTGTGGCAGTTCTGAATGGCTAAGAAAATAAGCATAAAGACACACACACACACACATACACACACACACATCTTTCCTCTAGTTGACACCTTAAATATAGCCTGAGAAATAGAATACAAGGAAATGTCATTCTGTTAAACACAGCCACCAATGATTGTTAAAATCTATCCCTTAACTATATAGTCATGGGATCAGATTGCTAGATAGTCAATGAGTCATAGAGTTCTTGAGTTATGAGGGACCTCACAGATTTCAGAAACTGAAATACAGAATAGGGGACAGAACTGGCTAAGGACACAATCTATATTAACTTATCTAGCAAAGACAGTTAGTATCTCATTTTGTGCATTAAGCTTTACCTTCCTATGACTGTTCACCTTTACTAAAAATGGCAAAAATGGTCATAATAAAAATATAAATAAATAATTAATTTTTAAAAATGGCAAAGTCATGTTCTATCATCTCATATTTTGAAGGGACTTCAGATGATCTGACAATTCTAATCTTTTAAAAATATTTATTTATTTTAGACAGAGCAAAAGAGAAAGAGAGCAAGTGCACGAGCACGGGGAGGGGCAGGGGCAGAGAGGAAGAGAGTCTTAAGCAGACTCAGTGCTGAGCATATACCTGGCAAAGAGGTTGATCTCATGACTCTAAAATCATTACCTGAGGTGAAACCAAGAGTTAGATAATTAATTGACTGTACCACACAGGTTCTGACAACTCTGATTTTTATGATAGCATACAGCTTTGCAATTTTTTATAGCACTAAAACAAATAAACAAACAAAAGATCATGTCAAATGTTTTAGGCCACAATTTATCACTCAAAATTTTTTAAAGAGCATCTATTATGTAGCAGGTATTATTTTAGACACTAGAGACATACTGGTGAATAAAAGAGGAAAAAAATCCCTGCCCTAAAGGGAGCTTAGAGTCTAGTATAGGTAAAAAATAATAATAATAATAAACAGGTAAATGAATAAATTAATTAAATTTTCACATGCTTGTAGGAAACCAACACAGGAATAAGATTGAGAAAATGAAGGAAGATTTACCTCAAGTCTGATAGAGAAAGCTGAGATGATAAATAAATGTTGAGAAGTGTTCAAGCTTATAAAATTCTAGGGGAAGTGAATTCCAAAAATAGGGAGGAGTGGGTGTAAATATGTTCCACAGTATTGAACATTTGTTTTTCCAGTTCTCAGTGTAGTGCTCTGTCCAAAATCACTGCTGACTCCTTTCTCCACCTCTGTTTAGAGAAGGCATTTGTAGATAAACTTCTGTTTATGTGAATCCCACATTTATTGATACTTCCAATGTGTCTCCAGAATGACTCATTCCATTTATAACGTGCAACCATCTGGTACTCTATGCATCCATGATAGTGAAGTTGGAGGATGGAGAGCTTTTTCATTTATCTTCCAACATTGTTGCCTGCCCAGTACATTAACATATGGCCCAATTAGCAAGAACACGACACTAATGAGGCCAGTTGTAAATTCAATTTTTGTATGGGCCACTTAGCTTTTTATTTTGTTCTGACCAAAGGTTCACTCTCCAACAGATCATAGTCTCATTAGTGCCCTCCAGGTCAGCCACTTTGCCTCCTTTTTTGCTGTACCTCTCCCTTCATCCCACCCTATCCCTGTTGCTATTACAGGTCCTCCTCAATGTAGATATTCAATTAACAGATGATTTGTCAGTTTCTTTCATCTTTTAAAAAAATTATTTACAAAAAAGACTTGAAGAAAGTTGATTTGTTGTACATCATGTATTAAGATTGCAATGAACGGGGCACCTGGGTGGCTCAGTGGGTTAAAGCCTCTCTGCCTTTGGCTCAGGTCATGATCCCAGGGTCCTGGGATCAAGCCCTGCATCAGGCTCTCTGCTCAGCGGGAAGCCTGCTTCCTCCTCTCTCTTTGCCTGCTTCTCTGCCTACTTGTGATCTCCGTCTGTCAAATAAATAAATAAAATCTTAAAAAAAAAATTTAAGATTGCAATGAACTGTTTCTTTGAAAAAAAACGTAACCTTTCTGAGGGATTTCATTACTGAAATCCGCAGCCGGAGTACTTAACTCTCTTCTCTCTCCTTTACAAAGTATATTCTCCAACCCAACCTTTTGGGTATGTGGCTCACTGTTATTTACATACTTGCAAGCCTATATTCATCTGTGCTTCAAAGAAATTTTGAATGACACCTCTTCTGTGAAACTGCACATAGTTCTGTCTGCTTTCTTAAAGCCACAGGATGCTATTATGTTCCATATGAGTATCATAGCATTTGCCACTTTCTACTTTGTGTCATTTTTGTGTATGTCTTACCTCTTCACAGTTCTAAGCTCTTTGTGTAAGGGTTCACTCTGTAAATTCTCCTCAAAACCTCCAAAGAACTTATCTTTCAGAGAAAGAGCATTAAATTTGAAGCCATTCAAAACTGTGTTCAATTTTTTTTTCTTCCACCTCATTCACTTAAGAAAAATATTGAGCATCCTTTGATATTGTGAATTTTAAATTTGTCATCTGGAAAATATGTGTAAAATAATATCTACATGCATACTCATTATAAGGACTAAATGAGGTAATATATGCAAAGCCAGAAGTATGTAAGATTCTAGTTTGGGCACTTCTTAGTTCTCTGATTTAGGAAAAATGATTTAATCTTCCTTGACTTCAACATCTTTATCTATAAAAGGTAAAAAGTGATGATCCAAATCTTTTAAACTTATTTTTGAAGTTAATGAGAAAATGAATATGAAATACCAGACATAATTCTCAGCACATATGATTCAATAAAAAGTAATGGTTTTTGTTGCTGTTATTGTTCCATTATGTCAATCACAGTGCCTGGTACATAGCAGAAATTCAATCAATAGTATTTATTGAGAATTGTATTTAATATTCAAGTATTTGCTGAGTTTGGTTATGTTCTTGGACTATATGCTAGGCCCTTTCTCAACTAACATGTGGCACATAAGTGAACACCAAAGATGTTAAGGTTTATAGTTTAGTCAATAAAATATACATTAAACATATTTTATCCTATATGTAAAAGGTATTCAATATATGGAGTTGCATAAATGTAATACTTTATGGGTGCATTGCATATATTGGGGAGAAGTCAGAGTTCTCTGTACAAACTTTGGATCCAAAATGTTACCCTAAAGAATTCTTCATTTTTGTTTTAAAGGAATACTGAGTTTTTCTATAGATGATAAACCATCAGATTTGGAAACAAAGACAGTTTCTACATTTGGTTCAAAAAGCCATAAATTTGAAGATGCAAAACACACTTACTGGACAAAACTCTGTCTAAGAACAAAAACAAAATGGAAGAAGGAGAATCCCTGGCAGTTTTCTCCAATTTTTTATTGCATATACAAACTGCTTTTGCAAGATGTGCTTTGGAGAACTGAATTATGAGTCTTAACTTTAGCATTGTTCATCAATTTATCTTCTGTGACTCACAGGATCTGACTAGAAGCCAAAGTCCTAATTCAGTTGTTCTAAATGCATAATATTAAAGGGAAACAAAGCATCATGCAAATGAAAACTTGGAAAGTAGAGTTCTGTTGAAGGAGTTGTTTACCCTTCTTACCTTTATGAAGAAAGTTTTTAAGCCTTTCTTGTCAGAAGTTTTGTGCCAATTAAGGAACTGGAGGGAGATGAATTTAAGAATGAAAACAGAAGAAAATTTTGCCTTATACGCCCTGAATCATGTTTTAAATCACTCTTCAAATCATTATTCTCCTTCCTTTCCAGGTTGACATATTGATTTTAGCTCCAAAAGTAGAAATAATTAATCAGCATTACATCAATATTACCTGGTTAATGTTTTGACCTCAGCAGTCTCTACAATTCATGCAATTCAAACTGACTTCTTTCTGTAATTGATACTGGTAAAAAGTTCTAGTGCGTATATGTTTCATTTGTATTAAAATAACTAAGGAACATTTTAAATAAGTATTCTCATCACATGCTATTCTGATGAAACCAGAAAGAAAGAGTGAATGCTCTTAATACAACAATACTTAGTATATAAATTTGCCTGTAAAATTAAAAATATACACTGTGAACAGATTGTTTCTTCAGTAATGCCACTACTTAGACATTTTGAGTAACGAATGAGAGACAGAAGAAAAAAAGGGAAGAGAGGGAGATAGAGAAAGATTGAAAAATAAGAGAAAGAGGAGAGAAAAAAAGCAGAAAAAAAGGCACCCATAGTTTTTACCATAGTACTTTGGTAACAAATATCTGATAGAAAGTATCTTGCTTTTTCACTCCAGCTTTTTTCCTTTCATTTCTTTCTTTTCCTTATTTTTTTTCTTTGACAACTGTTTCTAGAATTCTTGTTTTCTACTTTGTGCAAATTTTCTACCATGTTTTCAAATTTAATATTATAATACAAGATTGTTCTTATGGTTTACAATTCCTGAAAACACAATTTTCATGGCTTTCTAGTATCTTGTAGAATGTTTGCAAATGTGGGTAGGATAAATAAGTTATTTGTCTCCATCCATTGGAATCACTCCCTTTTCACTCTTGTTTGGAAAGACATCATCTAGATATCAACGTAGTAGTTACTTGCATTTACGCTATGTCTAAAGTAGGAGCTCCATGCTGAAGGCCCCACAAACTCCAGGCAAAGCAGGAGTGCAATGAAATGTCACTTACTAGTTTGTGTACAAAGTAGCACAGCAAAGCTGAGCCCTAAAAGTGGAGAGATGGAAGAAAGCAGGAGGTGGAGAAAATGAATGTAAGCTCTCCAGGCACTTCCTTTACTAGGAAGAGTAAAGGAAAATCTATACCATACAACCATCCATCTGGTACATTTCCAATTATAATCATGCACATTTATATTTTCTTTGAAGATTAAATGAGTTCAAATGCCTTTCCAACAGTTCCAAAATAAAAGAACAAAGACACACAAACTTTTTTTTAATAGTGTTATTTATTGTTTTTTTTTTTAAGATTTTATTTATTTATTTGACTGACAGAGATCACAAATAGGCAGAGAGGCAGGCAGAGAGAGAGAGTGGGAAGCAGGCTCCCCACCGAGCAGACAGCCCCATGCGGGGCTCGATCCCAGGACCCCGGGATCATGACCAGAGCGAAGGCAGAGGCCTTAACCCACTGAGCTACCCAGGCGCCCCAGACACACAAACTTTTATTTAAACAACAGTCTCTGAACATTATGTCTTCATAAGCTCTAATAGCTCATAAGGCTTAAAGTGTTTGCAGTGTCTGGGGTAGGATGGGTAAAGGGAGAAAAGAAACAAATCTGACTGACCATAGTTACAGACTGTTACTTTTTTATCAGAGCCCTATTCTTACTTTGTCTTCCTGTAGGTTTCATGTAATTACTTAATTACTTATTTACATTTAATTACTTATTTACACTTCTGCCTCCCCTATAATCCTGACAGCACAAAACACTGTCTTTGCACACACTAGGTTTTCATTTCCTTTTTTTCTGATGGACATAATGATTTAATTATATTGTTAGAAGATTTGTTCACACATTAATGAAACAATTGAACAAACAATGCCTAAAGAAGTGGTATGAAGGTAAAATAAAGACCAAAAAATAGCCACTATAAAAATATGTTCTGTGCCTTGGTTTAAATCTCTGAAGTACAGACAATGTCAACTGAAGCACCCAATACCCAGGAAAAATAAGGAAATGTGTAACTCCTCATCATTGGGTCAAAAGCTTTCTTAGCAATCAATGTGGGAACAATTAACAGGTTGGGAGGTGGGGATGGGAATTGTTTGAAGAGAAGAGCTTGATTCAAGGGGAGAGTCCCTTGGAAATTAATTAGAGCCCAGCCGGAAGTCAAAAATAAAGAACCTACATGCCCCCACCCATACTGCACAAATGATGATGGAATGCATTTTTGAACCTTCCCTGATGTTCTTATCCTGAATTAATCATGCTTTCTACCCTGCACACATGGCAATTTGCTTCAAACACCGTTTGGTATGCTTATTGCACTGGTTTCTTTCTTTCTTTCTTTCTTTTTAAATATTTTATTTATTTGACAGACAGAGATCACAAGTAGGCAGAGAGGCAGACAGAGAGAGAGGGGGAAGCAGGCGCCCCGCCGATCAGAGAGCCCAATGCGGGGCTCAATCCCAGGACACTGGGATCACGACCTGAGCTGAAGGCAGAGGCTTTAACCCACTGAGCCACCCAGGCGCCCCTGCATTGGTTTCTTTTAAACTTAGTTGTGTGCTTGCCTATCTCTCCTACTAAATTTGAAGATTTTCCAGGCCGGAATCCTTATCTGAAAGCATATCCTTAGTTTTGTGCATCATATCAGAAGTGTTTTATATCTAATTGATATGAAGTATTTAACATTAGTGTGTGATTTCTTGAAAAATAAAATTCACATTTGAGAAAATGGTATAAAATGTTTTATCGTTTAGTATTATTGCTAATTGGACCAGCTTTTTTCTTTAAGAAAAGGGAAAACATATGTATCAACATTTGTCTGTGAGTGAGGGAATGACAGAGAGAAATAAGCAGACTAAGAGACTGAGAACTGGCTCAGTCTGTCTTAATTATTTCTGTTTTAAGTTTTAAGATTCTGATATTAAAATAGTCATACTGTATACTTTTTCAGAGATATTAACTCACTTGATTTTAAAAAAATATGGCTTACTTAAACATATGAGTGATTCAGGACAACAAAGATAAGAATAAGCAATATAATATCATTTATATTATAAAGAATATAAGAATAATTAGAATTTATATAACTATAATAATATAATTTATAGTGTAAATGGGCTATTCAAAACAAAAATGACAAAGACATTTTTCCAAAACCAAATAATCTGTCACATATAGTTTCAGAGGTTTTTGTTTGTTTGGTTAGGTTAAGTTTGTTTGTCTTGTTTGTTTTTTTCAGATTGTATTCTATTTGGTTCATTTGGGGGCTAGAAAAAAATATTTCCACTTTCAAATATACACTGATAGCCAATGACCTACAAGTTCCTTCTTCTTCAAACACTTAGACTATCAATGATAAAGTAATTATCATTTGGACACATTAATTTGAATAATTACCACTAATATATGGAGCCTGATAGGATTAATACAATTCAACATGCTAAAATGTGACAATAATGTCACATATAAGAATAATGATATTGTATCTAAAATTTGCATCATATGATAGCTTACGAAGCACTTTCATATATTTGACTTAGTAATAATACCTAACATGTTTTAAGTACTTATGATCTCCCAGGCACACAGCTCATTTTTAGTAGATTATCTCCTTTAATTTTATATCCATACCACAAGGTTGGCATTTTTATTATCATTCCAATTTAACTGGTGGATAATTGTGTCTTAGGATATTGTTTTGCCAAAAGTTAAACAGTAACTGACACGTGATTGAAAAAGGGAAGTCTAGGTCTACAATCTGTACTTCTGAACACTACAATATACTGTTTCCTTTAATATTATCAGCAAAGTTTGGCCAGGAAATAAATACTTAATGAATGCTTATAATCTCTTGAACTTTGAGACATATTTTTTGAGACAGTGATTTATCTGTCATAAAAAATGTAAAGCTAATAAAGTTATCCTCATTGTATATATCCTGAAACTAAAACATAGTGCTAAGATAACTCATGGTTAAAAACAGCATAGTTGGTACTCAAATTCCCATTTTGGACACCAGAACATTTCCACTATGATTTAGAACTGAACACAAAGGGGTATCAGAAGTGGGGGGAAAAAGAATTAAGTGTCTATATAAAAAGGACTCATCAATGAGGAAAAGTCTTGGAGAATTTACATCTGGAAAATCTAAGGTTATCATGGAAACATTTTTATCCAAGGAGAAAGGAAGTTGACTTCACCAACTCTGTGACCAAGCTGTAGCAACCGCACCAGAAATGCATCAGTTTGAAAAAAAAATTTTTTTTTTTTCGTTGCGTTTTTGGGCCAAGCACAATCATATAGTGAACTCAGTTAAATCCACTGACTGAATGACAGAAATACAAATATCAAATACTAAGACTAGAAGAATTGTTTGTTAGGCAGGTCTTGTAAGTTTGTTATCAGCACTGACTATACCTTAAACACAGACTCATCATAGGTCAGGAATGCCTTAGAGATAAAAGAGATCCCCCTCTATCTATGCAAGACAATCACCAATATTCATCAATCTCCTTTCCATTAGTTCAGTTCTCCCATATTGCTACCTTCACATTATCCTAACAGCTTCAATCCTGCTCTTTCTGCTTTGGTATTATAAAATGGCCTAGATTTTGACTTTAGGGAATTTTCAGTGGCATTATTCTCTTAGGGTTTTCTTTTCCTGGCCTCTTTGGTTAGTACAGTAAACATAGGTAGAATTGTCGAAATGTTTTAGGCTTTTAGCAATCTAGGCAAATGGCGATCAAAATTCCCTATTCTCTTTGAAATTGGGTATGGGCATGTCACTTGGTTTGGTCAAAGAAATGAGAAATGGAGTGGTATGTCACTTCTTGATGAAATTTTAAAGGAGAGCACAATTCAACGGGTTGCCTTTGGACAATTGTGGTGAATACAGAAGCACATTTAGATAAAATTTCTTTCAGTCTAGATCCATGAATTACCATAATGAATAGAACCCTTATTTTGGTCCCCACCAATAATGGTAATAACTAAGATTGTGGGGTTCTTTATTATGTGGGCATAACTGAACATGACCCTGATACTGACCTTTATAACAAAACTTCCTGATCTCTATCTATTCTTGTCCACTCCACTCTTAATGTATATAGATTATAAATTCATGGACATATATAAATACTAATTTCCACAAATTATAAAAACAGCCAAGTTAAACACATTTGTAACTTATTTTTTCAGCAATTATTATTATGTCCAGAGTCAATTCTACCATTTTAATAGTTCACTCTTTTCAAATACCCACTTGTTACCCATTACTGTCATGACAAAGGAAAGCATACATGAGGATACTATGCTTCATAAAACTGCATATTATAACTATGTCCATAGGGAAATATATTTTCCTGGATTGGATGTACTTATCATTTGCGGAGTTCAAGAGCAGCATTGAAATCAACCTTTTCAGATCCATTTAACATTAAAATACAACTTTCCCTTTCCAAAGCCAAAGGCTGGAAACTACCTGCACAAATCTTAATAATGTATATTTGACATCAACTAGCACTCAAAAAACATCCTGATGTGTTAAGTATAAATGAATCAGAGATATGCTGATTGAATGTTCTATTCAAGTTAAACATTTTTTTTTTTTTGTCAGGTAGAGAGAGAGCGCAGGAGCGAGCACAGGCAGACAGAGTGGCAGGCAGAGGCAGAGGGAGAAGCAGGCTCCCTGCCGAGCAAGGAGCCCGATGTGGGACTCGACCCCTGGACGCTGGGATCATGACCTGAGCCAAAGGCAGCCGCTCAACCAACTGAGCCACCCAGGCGTCCCCAAGTTAAACATTTTAAAGAAAAAGACAAGAAAGAAAAAAATGAGAGGATGCATGTTGTGCTTTGTTTCACACAGAGCATTTGGAAATCTGCCTGACCTCTTACTTTTATTTATTTAAATTAACAGCAGCAGCATTCATTGCCATCTGGCCCCCAGGCACAGTGAGCTAATTAAAAAAAAAAAAAAAAAAGCAACTTCAAAATATCATTTAAACATTTTTAAATAATTCAGCCAATGCAAGTGTTGAGAAAGCATCATTTGGATTGGCAAATCAGTAGAACTAGGCCTCAGGGGTCAGTAAATCTGGATTTAGCCAGAGCTACATGTTGAGAAAATTTTGATGGAGACTTCCCCAGGAGTAATTGCACTTTCCCAAGAAAGAACTTATGATGGAAAAGAAACTGGGCTGGGTCTGAAGCTAAATTCAACTATTTGGAAGACTTCCCACTCTTTTATCTCTCCAGCTCAGATTACAAAGTTTGTTAGCATTTTCGGTTTTTGGTGCTTGGGTCTCTACTTAGTAATCCAATTTGAAATCTTATTCCATATCGGGAATACATTTATCAAAGCACCAACATCCTACGTTCACTTTCCATTGTATAAATCATTGGAAGTTTCTTGTTTGGCTTGAAATGTTTTGAAGACCTCATCAAAGGTGATGCTAAAAGAGCCATTTTAATAACTCATCTAGTCCACTCAGTCCACACATATTTTTTGGCAGCACCAGAATATTGCTTTCTGTCATCTGTGCAGAATAAAATTTGGGTTTTTGTTTACGGTCAGTTAGAATGTGCTTAAAACCCAATGTGTATGTAGGTTTTGGTTCTTGCTCTAAACTCCTACTATGCGTAGTTTGGAATTTAAAGTGGTTGCACTAAAATCTCTCCCTTCTGCAGCTGACATATTTCACTAATAAAGCTCAAAATAAATTCTTTTCTGCATAGTTGGTGGTTTTGTTTTTACAGCAATCTAAATCTAACAGCATTTCATTCAGTTCAATTTGAAGATATACCCTGAGAGAGGAATAACTTAAGAATCCATGAAAAACAGTCATACACATCAATGAATAAACACAGAGTGTGAACAAAGGATGCCTGTGCACCAGGGACATCTCTCACAACCACATTTGAAATGGATATTTCATTTCCATCTTGACAGATGAAGAAACTGAGGCTCAATAACAATGTACAACTATTAAGAAGTGAGACCACATTATAACTTAGGTTTGGGTTGTGCCAAAGTACTTGTTCTACTTATTAAAGAATCATGCTTCAATAATACTCATTTATTTTGGATAGAGATGAATAAATTCCCATTTATGATGAGACTTATGCTAGGTCCCTTGGGAAGAAAGCAATTGAAAACAGGAGGTCTCATTCTTTCAGAATTTTTACAAACTAAATAATAAAGTAGTGCATATAGGAAGCAATCTCTACATTACTGCAAGAATGCTCTTTCTCACGAACAATGCTAATTATGTAACACTTTGTATAAATGTCTCTACTGTCTATCTATATGTCTCTATGTCTACAGGGTAAAGCCTAAATTATTTAACATGGTATTAACTGAAACCCGGGACATTTCTCCAACTTCATCTCCAAAATGCTAATACCCTTATGTTCTACTACACTGAACTATGTGTATTTTTCAGAATATAATTTTTTTCATTATTCTAAACTTTGCTGTTCTTATCTGGGATTTTTTTTCTCACCATTTTAAAGACAAGCATTTACTTATTTATCAGGAATCATTTGAAACAGTACTTTCATGAATTCTGCTCTTTTTCATTTCCCCTGAATCATATCCTTGCTTCCACGATGTAGCTATGGCAGCTCTTATGTTTACATACTTTCTTTCTGAGTAGATTGAATTTGACAGCCTCAAGGCCATATTCAGGTTATGTGACAGAATAATAGACATTACATTTTGTTTAATATATAAAAAGCTGAGAATAGGAGAGAGAAGGTAGGTTAAAGAAAGAACCAAAACAAATGGATATAGATAGGTAGATAGACGGATTTAAAAAATGTAATACAATGAACTAAAAGTATTACAAGTATTCTGAATACCCCTTGCAGGAGAGCAATAGGAAGCCCCAGAATAAATAACATGAAAATTCAAAGCAAATAAATTTTATTATTATAAAGGTTACCTAGGTAATTTTGTGAAGGAAGTTAATTTTTAACTAGACTTTAATAGAGTGGTAAATCAGTAAAAATAACATAGGTCACTTTAGCCCCTATGTTCTCAGAGAGGGAAATTCCAATAGAAATTTTCTTTTAAATCCAGCCAACACAGTTATTTTTAATGAAAGAGAAAAGCACAGCTGCCGGCACTGACACCTCACCTCTACCCTATCTGATGGTCTCTCTGTATCTCTCTCTCTAATATACACATTCTTTTAAAAATAGACTTTGCTACTTATGAACATAAGATGATCATTATTCTATATATTATAACAAATTTTGATTGCATTTTTTATATTTCCTAGGTATTTCCTTTTCTCTCTCGTTTTATTTATTTAGTTAAGGTAATAACTGTAACATTCATTTAGTATCATGTCTGCTTCAGTGAATTTCCTTGGCTTATCCCAGGAAAACACATAATGATATAATTAAAACTCAAAGAAGGATATAATAAGCTTGAGGACAACAAATGCATTGCACTGAGATACAATTGGCTCCTTGTGAACGTGGTGGGGTGTAGTACAAGAAATGTGAGTGTGGACCCCTGGGATCTTCTCATGGAGTTTGTCTGAAGATTGCCACTAGGTAAAAGCAAATAGGGAAAAAGAAAAGGTGGAAAACCATGGGAAAGGGGTGGAAAAAGAGGAGAGAGGATAGGGTAAACAGTAAGAAAACAAATTATTCTCTTTTTCCAGTGCCCATCTCTGGCAAAACAACAACAAAAACAAAAACAAAACCTTGCTCTTTCAGGGAACTGAGAGATATCAATTATTCTCCCTGTGCTTTAGTTTTTGGTACATTCCTTGGGAGAGGCTCATTTTGGAGAGTGTAAACTCAAGGAACATGGATCTGGATATATTAGAGCTCTTGGAGGGATAGCACTGCCATGATTGGTTGAGTAAAGAAGCAAAAATACCTTAGTGTCTGATACCAAGTCCTAGGTGTCTGACCCTACCCTGCCTCTATGTTCATCCTCATTCCTTGCCATGTGCCAGGAGTTAACCCCCTGCAGCCTCATAGGTGTGCTTCTCCTCCTCCAGCTCCGGACATTTTGCTTTGGTCTTTGTCAGCCTGCCCAGTAGTTTTATAGTATGAGCCACAAAAGAAAGGTCTCATGTATAATTATAAATTTTCTAGTAAGCACACTAAAAAAGTAAATTAAATAGATGTAGTTAATTTTAATGTTTTATTTAACCCAATATATCCAAAACATTAGAATTTTGACATATAATCTATATAAAAATAGAGGTATTAGTGAGATATTTTATATTCTTTTTATTTTTTATAATAAAATTTGGAAATAATAGTATGCGCTCCACTTATACCATACCAGAATTTACACTTTCTGCTTTTCATGTCCTGCACTGGACATGTGTTCAGTTCAAATACAGCCTTCTTTCCCTTCCCTCCACCTTTGTCTGGGATCTCATATACTACAGTGGCTTAAAGAAAAACTTACCTCTTCTAGAGATCAGATTTTACCTCTATATTATATATTCCATGTGGTATTCCTTAAATATAGTAGTTTCATGCTAATGAGTAATACCTCTGGGTGCTATTAGTTTCACTCTGCCTTCTATTCTGGACTGAAGGCTCTAGGACCTCACATTCCATATGCACTTTAATCCCCTGTGCATATGTACTGTCCAGCAAGAGGAGACATTCAATTGAAAACTACTGAATAACCATTATTTAGTGCCTCTGGGCCTTTATTTCTTCATCTGCATAATGGAGATAAAAACAATAATGCCTCCCTCACAGAGTTCTATGAAGGTTAAATGAGTTCATGCAGTTACGCGCGCGCGTGTGTGTGTGTGTGTGTGTGTGTTTGTACTTAGAACAAAGGCCATCATAAGTTTCATATGGAGTCTGATTCTTAGTAATAGTTGTAACAATACTACCACATCTAATTTTGTGAGGATTAAAGCAGACAGTATACTAAGGAAGGTGTCTCGTGTATGTATAGTGTTACTTTTAAAATATTTGTTATGCTTAGTCTGTTAGTTCATATATATGTTATACAATATGTTCTACTAGCTAAACCTCTTAGTACTAATTTAGAGTCCCTAACTTGGACTCAAAATACTCTTAAGAGGTCCAGAAAAATATGGAGCATCCCTCATTTACAGCAGTGTGCACATCTAATTACTAGAAAACTTGCAGAAGGGGCTTTAATTAAGGCCCACATAAGACTGTCCACTGTATGTGGCTAGGGGGTAAGATCACGTATCTTTAAAACAGAACTTCTAGATTCTAAAACTTCTCCTTCTGATAAATGTTATATGAATTCTTAAGGCATTTTAGTTTCTATAAATTTATTTGTCCAGTGAGAGGTAGGACCATGATTCATTATTGCCTAAATTCGGGCCACTCGTGAAAATATATGTCCATAACTGGTTCTTCCTTTAAACCTCTCTGCAAAGACACACTGCTAAGCAAATTATGTTACATTCCTTTCCTTTTATTTTTGCCATTATTCACTCCATCTGAAGTAAGGTTGTATCAAATTTGAGCCTTCCATAGGCTGAAGTGGGCTACGAAATACTGGGCTACACCCTACAAGGACTCCCTGGTTTGCAAATAATAAGAATTCATAATGAATATTCAGTTCTTCTGACACATAAATGGAAATCTAAAATTATAAAGTAGCTGTACAGATAACCAGTGTCTTGGACAAGGATTCATTTTTCTAAGTAGATAATAAACCTCAAGATAGTATTACATACAATTTAGCATAACAAATTCAGGTGCATTAACAAGTCTTTCTCCTGGACAGAAATCTGATATGTTCATTGATTTCTGCAATCAAAAGATGGCTACATGGTGAAACTAGTCTGCTTTCTTTATGGAGACCCAGTATGGTCAGAATGGCCAGTAAAGATGTAAAGAGCCTCTGGGTCACAAGGAGGTATCAAAGTGCCACTAAATTGCAGCTCAGATTATCACCCAGAGAGAAGTTAATGGTTTTTAATCAAAAGAGTCAAGGTAAAATGGGACTTCAGAGTAAGAAAGGCAAGAAATTAGAAACCGGTTGGAGGACAAGAAAGAAAGGAGAATAGATGGAGAATGGTAATTGTGCATATTTGGTACTTAACACTTGGTGATGCCTGTGTGTGTGTGACTCAGAGCCCAATATGTTAAAAGAGACTCGGAGGTCTCACTGTCCAGTGTACAAGGAAGAGGGTTGGAATTCAGTCTGATGAGAGTTAACTTGATTGGTGAAACCACTATTTAATGGTTCTGTGAGATTTGCCTAATCACATAAGTTTGATAATGTCCATATTCTCACTTACAAGGTAAGGGGTAAATGCCTATGGTAAAAATTTGTTTTTATTTGTTTGTGTTTGGTTTGCTTATTTTTTTTGGATTATTAAATGACACAAAACAGATATAAATAATGTTTCTCTTCTTTGTCTTCTTCTCTCATCTGAATGGCATCAGACTTGTACAAATCTAAATTTAGCTTGATCAAGCTTTCCTGCAGATTTCACATTACACACTTAGGAATAAAAACCAAATGAAAGAGAAAAGTATGACAAAATTGCAATCGTGTGTGTGTTGTAAAAGTTGAAGGTGCTGATTAAAAAGTCTCCATTTCTTGAATTTTTTCTCCATTCCTAGACTTTTAAATAATTTTTAGATCTTTTGCTTATTAGGAATAAAACACTGGTTTTTGGGCAGAAGAATAAACAAATATACTCACTGGGAAATAGTAAATTTAATTCATTAATGAGCATAATTTTTTCATCGCTTTCATTTATAGAACATTGTCTTCACACACGCACAATAATCAGTTGATATAAATCATTACTAGCCCTATTTCACAGATGGAGAAATGAGACTCACCTATGGTCATAGATCAAGTGAGTAGCAGACTCCCTAAATCTCATATATCCCTATAATATTGCTGCTGGCAAATTCAAATATATATATTAGAAAAAGATCACACTTTAATTTCCTTGACCTTGTGAGAAAGAATTGGAGAGGGATACAATACAGTTGACATTAACGTTGCTTAAAAACAAGTAAGCACTCTTTTCAAGGAATGTTTCTCCTATTTTGTAAATCCCATGTATACTAACAAAGAGAGTACCACAGAAAAGGAAATATGATAACAGTTACTACCTAGGAAACATTATCCAAGGTCTATTTGTATACTTTTTTAGTCTACTAGTTATGGAACTCAAAGCAATGTACCATATATGGTAGAGTATCTAGATAATACAATGATATATGTCTTAAGAAAAGTCATTTTCAAGTCATTGGGCCTTGAACAATTAAAATTGAGCATTGCTGGCATACTTGTTAAATGGAACAAATCCAGGATATGATGCACATTGAACAGACTTTGCTGTGTATAAACACTAAACTTTTCACTCCATTTTAGACAGGTTTGTTCACTTAGGCACTGTTCTTCATAATTAACATTTATAATACCATGTAATATGTAGGAGAAAAAAATGAACATGGAAAGGAAAATCTATGTTTTAACCCCAGCTGATTAATTATTTCCAGAAAGCTATCTATGATCTCTGAACTGACATTTACCTGTGATTATGTCTGACCTGACTAAATCACAAAATAGTTGGGAATTATCACAGAAAAAAAAAAAAGACATATTTTATAATTAACAGTAAAATCATGAGGAGGTGTTACTCTTTTTTTTTTTTTTTTTAAGATTTTATTTATTTATTTGTTAGATAGAGAGAGAGAGCAGGAGCGAGCACAGGCAGACAGAGTGACAGGCAGAGGGAGAAGCAGGCTCACTGCTGAGCAAGGAGCCCAATGCGGGACTCGATCCCAGGACGCCGGGATCATGACCTGAGCCGAAGGCAGCCGCCCAACCAACTGAGCCACCCAGGCATCCCAGGAGGTGTTATTCTTAATCCAAATTTAAAAGTACTATTGTTTCAACCACCCAGCTCATTATTTCTTGAAAGGCACTGCCTATTTATTTAGCATGTATGTATTGAATACCTACTACATTTTAGAAGCTACAGTAGGCATTGTAATTTTTTTTTATTTTTATTTATTTATTTGATAGACAGAGATCACAAGTAGGCAGAGAGGCAGGCAGAGAGAGAGGAGGGGAAGCAGGCTCCCTGCTGAGCAGAGAGCCCAATGTGGGGCTCAATCCCAGAACCCTGGGATCATGACCTGAGCCGAAGGCAGAGGCTTTAACCCACTGAGCCACCCAGGCGCCCCCCCTTTTTTTTTTTGATTTTGATTTATTTGGGCACTTGTAATTTACCAACAACAACAAAAACTATGTTCAGCAAGGAACTGTGAGTATATGTGGAAAAAAAAATTCACATTCTATGAAACATTTTTCAGGGAACCTTTTGTAACACGCGTTTTATGGCAAGGAGAGAATGAGGTAGAGAAGGAGGCAACAGACCTTTGAGAGAGTAGAAAAGTTTTAACAGTCATGACGAATGAGAAAGCAATAGAGAGGAAGACAAAGCAAGACTGTTAGATTGTTGATGGCCACTTTAGTTTGGTAACAATTAATTTACAGTTAAATCAATTCATTGCTGGTTTTTTATATCTACAGATCCAGTCAATATAGTCTTAGTAAATCAGATTCAAAACATTACATAGAATGTCTGACCCTATGGAGATTTTCAATTTCAGGGATTTAATTCCAAGATGGTGATGAGAACAATGATGAACTGAAGCTGTGCTCTATACCAATAACTTTAAACATTTTTCCTCTCTTATTACTCATAGCAACTCTATGTTGTATTAATGTCACACAAAGCTTATATATGATACAGGCAAGAGTTAGGAGAAATAAGCAACCTGCCCAAAATAACAAGTGATAAGAGCCAGAAATAGCACCACACTGGCCCATATCTTAAGTGCATGGTAGTTTCTCTCACTATATCATGTCTCTGTAACAGACATTCTCTACATTATTCTAGAGAGTGAAATCCTGATGCATACTTTGTCCAAATGTTAGAAAGAACATCTAGTCCTCCAAAATGTCCCACAGGGGCCATGGCTTCATCTCTTTAAGGTTGTGCAAATATATGACTGACATCTGAAGTTTTGTTCCATAAAACATGAGCAAAGTGACCTTAGCATGGGGGATTTTGAAGATACACATTTCCCATCATTTGCCTCTGCACTGAAAGGCCCTTAATATGCCCTGTAGAGTACCAGATTTTGAGCATGAACACATTTTGATAGATCTGCCAGGATACATTAGCTGCAAAACACTTCCTCTGGGTTGACCTACTGACCTGATTAGTGGCTTGGCTCAACATTATCCATCTGGAAGCTGAAGCGTGTCTGCCAAACACAATGGTCAGAGTTTTGGCAGGGCTGAAATTGAGCTGTTCTTTCTAATGGTGCCTTGCTAACAGGTTCATTTACCTCCTATGACCACTTCTTGAGTGTTACAGTAATGCCATGCTTGATAGGGCAGAAAACACATAAGCTTTAGAACTTAACAGACTAGGGCTTGAATTGATTTGAACACTTAATAGTTTGTCAATTACAGCACCACCTTAAGGTTCAGTTTTTTAGATCAATAAAATGGGGACAATAGTTTTTCTTTCATAGGGTTTTTTAAGCATTAAAGATAGTGCTCTGTAGTATAAGTAAGAATAATTTATTGAACATTTATTGTTGCATTATGCCAAGTACTTTTTAAAGATTTTTATTTCATTTATAAAACAATGCTTCCCTAAGCATTGTTATTATTGGGGCACCTGGGTGACTCAGTGGTTTAAAGCCTCTGCCTTTGGCTCAGGTCCTGGGGTCCTGGGATTGAGCCCCACATCAGGCTCTCTGCTCAGTGGGGAGCCTGCTTCCTCCTCCTCTCTCTGCCTGCCTCTCCGCCTACTTGTGATCTCTGTCTGTCAAATAAATAAATAAAATCTTTAAAAAAAAAGCATTGTTATTATTGCGACTTTAGGAATAAAGATATGAAGGTTAAATAGGTAACTTATTTGTCTTATATGGAAAACTAAGAAGTAAAAGGAGTAGACTTTGGTGTTAGTAGACAGATTCTAGAATTTCTGTTATTTGCCACCAGATACAACTGCCTCCTGGTACCGTTGTTTTATTTGCTCTCTCTCTTGGTTTGGGGGACTGGCTAGAAATCATCCACCAAAGCATCAAATGACAGGGGTAAAACCTTCAGAAAGGATTACTAGACATAGTTTACATTATTTAGTGCTTAGTGCTTAATATCCTGGCAACAATGACAGAGAAACACACATGAACTGTTCTATTGTAGTCCCTGTCTGCCCTCAATTATACTGGGCTTCCTATAGGAAGTGTACTAGAGGATAATCACTAGAGCTCAAAGTGATTTACCACTCACTAGGCTAAATATTTTGCAGAAGAGGCCTCTACTGATGTTCATTATCCTTAAAGTGTGTCCCTTTGGTAGTAGATGAATTATATATGGGAAGCTGTGCTTAAGGTATAAAAATTCCCTGAAACAACATTGCTCAAAGGGAAACACAGACCTATTTGGATGTGTATGTGCATGTGTGTGTGTGTTTTGGGTATTGGCTGTTTACCTAATAAGGGAATCCACCTCCTAGGACTTGTCCTCTTTAAGATGTACTATAATAAAGATTCTGCTTAGATGAATTGAATCAAAAACATGAAAAAAATGAATGAACTGTCATAGTTCATGCTGTATATTTCCAGAGGCATCAAAGAAGCACCAAAGGCATTAAGTAAGTGGCTGGTAGTGTTCTCTGTTAACACACTCTAAAAGGATCTTAAGCCTATATTCTTCTGATAATATATCAAGATCCTGTTTTAACCCACTTCTAATTTTGACTAAATATTTTCAGTAGAGGACAAGTATATGTTCCCTGTTTATGAAAGAAAACATCAGAGTGAAGATTTCAGTCTCAGTTGGCAAATGAATACCATCCTATTCAGAAAGGCACCCAACTCTGTCACTAACTTGTTATATAACCTCGAACAAACCACTTAACCTCAGGATACTGGAAATTAGGCATTTGTCTTTTAGATAGGGGGGAGGGGGTTAACTGCATGGACAAAGGAATAAAATTATGAAGGAAAAATAATTTTAAGGATTTGAGACATATCTCAGTGCTACTGCTTCCTACATGTATCCTCTTCTATAAATAACTTCTGTAATTAGTGTGATATGATTGGAAGAATTCATATTATAAATGCCATGACTTGATAAAACATAAGTAATCAATAAATGCCACTTCTCTTTCCTTCAATATCTTGCCCTCCACAGTTTCACAGTTTTATAATATAAATGTCAGAGACCAGAAACCTTAATTTTCATGCATAAATTCCTTGTGTCTCACTTTCAATGTGACTATGATGAGATAATTAGAGCTAGATTGTGAAAGAGGATTCAACCCCTCTCATGTATTGATAATGGCCTTCTAGAACATTCTGTTGAAAATATTGAACCTATATGGAATCCCTATAGAAAAAATACTGTTATTAATAAGAGAGGTATGCTACATATTTCCATCCTGAGACAGATGATTTATCCTATTTTATCCATACTTTAAAGTGCAGGACTATGGAATTTGTTGAAACTTGCCACTGGAAATCAAGTTTAAAGGAAAAATGATGTATCTCTTTAGTCATAGAAGAGTAATAAGATGATGTCATAAATAAATATAAAACAAGACATGTATGATATGCTGGAGCCTGTGCTAGGGTTCATGAGAGATATAAATTTTAGGAAAATATTCTGTCTTCAAAGGGCAAATTACTATCCACTGTGGATTCATTAATGGGCCTATAGACTTTTAGAGAGGTCTCTCAGCATTAAGGCATTGGTAATCTTCATGAACACCCTCATGTTTGCAGAATAGACATTTTCAAGCATACCAGAATAATGTTTTTACTAATTATATGATTAATGATAATACTTAGATTTAATAATTTCATGTGAATAACACTGGGTTAAATTCAACAAATCATTTAACCTCGTATAAATCATTAATTAGGAAATATTGTGATTTCCATTTAATATAAACTGAAGCTAAGAGGGTTCAAAGCACGAGCTGAAGATCACACAGTATATAGTGGAGGGATGATGTGAAACAACTTCTGTTTGCTTACAGGTTGGTTGCTTTTACATACAATATAAAATTTCCTCTTATAAAGATGTCATGGAAAGATCCTGCTGGAAGGGAATAAATCTGCATCACTGTACTCAATTAACAGCTGACCAAAGAGCAGTTTTGCCTCTGATTTCTATCTTTGTTTTTTTTTTTCTTTCTTTGAGCCTCATGATAAAAACAAAACGATATCTTTAACATCACTTTTAATATTTACTAAGATATATATGTTAAGTATATAAATAAAAACTGAAGGGAAAGAGGCAAGATGGCAGAGGAGTAGCAGACTGAAACGACATCAGCTCGCAGGAGTTCAGCTAGATAGTTATCAAACTGATCCAAACACTTACAAACTCAATAGGAGATCGAAGAGAAGAAGAGCAGCAATTCTAGGAACAGAAAGTCAACCACGTTCGGAAAGGTAGGATATGCAGAGAAGTGAATCCAAGGTGACAGGAAGATAGGCTGCAGGGGAGGGGCCAGCTCCTGGCAAGCAGCGGAGCAGTGGAGAACAAAATCAGAACTTTTAGAAGTTTGCTCCACTGAGGGATATCGCTCTAGAGGCTAAGCAGGGGTGGAGCCCTCGCAGGGACAGAGTGATCTCAGGATCTGCGGGGTCACTGAAAGATCGTGGGTGTCTAAGTGTGGCAGAGCTCCCAGGTATTGATGCGGGGAAACTGACTACAAAGACAGAGCCAAGAAGTAACCTCTCAGCTTGGGGTTACCTTAAACCATGATCCCCAGCACAGCTGGATCACTGTCTTTGCACAGGGACCCATAAGTGGCAGATCCAGGGAGACTCACCTTCCTCCTCTGGAGGCAGGAATCTGCTGGGTTTGGAGACTCTAAACAGGGCTGTGTGCCTGAGACAGAAATGCTCAGTCACAGACTCGGCCAGAGACCAGGGAGATGGGAGGGATTGACCCCTTTTCTCTGAGGGAGCACTGAGGAGTGAGGCCCTGAGCTCTTGGCTCCTCTAGGCTAGAGAGTGGGAGGCCGCCATTTTCATTCTCATCCTCCAGATCTCTATAGAAAGTGTTCAGGGAAAAAGAACTCCTGAGAGTGAACTCCAGCAGATTTCTTAGCCTGGCCCCTGGAAAGTGCAGTGCAATTCCGCCTGAGGCAAAGACATTTGAGAATCACTGCAATAGGCCCCTCCCCAAGAAGATCAGCAAGAACATCCAGCCAAGACCAAGCTCACCAATCAAGGAGAACAGCAGAACTCCAAGATAGGGAAAGCAATGCATGGAATTCATGGCTTTCTCCCCATGATCCTTTAGCCTTGCAAAGTTAAATTGAATTATTTTAATTTTATTTTTTTCTTATTCTAATTTTTTCTAACTTTTCTCTTTCCTCTTTTAATGTTTTTCAACTAGTTTATCTAAACAATACCTTTAAAAAATCTTTTTAAGTCTCCATTATTATAGTCACATTTTTTTTAAAGATTATTTATTTATTTGACAGACAGAGATCACAAGTAAGTAGGCAGAGAGGCAGGCAGAGAGAGAGGAAGGGAAGCAGGCTCCCTGCTGAGCAGAAAGCCCAGTGTGAGGCTCGATCCCAGGACCCCGGGATCACGACCCGAGCTGAAGGCAGAGGCTTTAACCCACTGAGCCACCCAGATGCCCCTTATAGTCACATTTTATCTTTCATTTTATTTAACCTTATTTTTAGTACACATATAGGGATATTTTTCTAAAAAAATTTGGGATACAATTTCTTCTTATAGATCAAAATACACCCTAAATCTAACACAGAGCTTTGTTCTAGTCTCCAGCCTGAGCACATTCTTCCCCCACTTTTTTTCTTCTTTCTTTTTCCAACCAACTTATCTTATCAATTACTTTTTTAGAATTTTTTTTTAATTTTTAACTTTACAGACATATTCCATCCCTTCATCATGCTTACCTTTATCTATCTATCTATCTATCTATCTATATATAAGTTTTTCTTTTTTTTAAATCTTGAGAGGTACTTTCTTCTGAGAGACGAAAATACACCCAAAATCAAGTGGGTGGCTCTGTTCTATTCACCAGTCATGTATACACACACACACACACACACACACACACACACACATATATATTTTAATTTCTTTTTACCTCCTTTCTTCTCCCCCTGGTTTGGGGTATCCTCTGATTTGGTTAGTGTACATTTTTCTGGGGTCTTTGCCACCGTTTTAGTATTTTATTCTCTCATTCATATATTCTTATCTGGATAAAATGACAAGGTGGGAAACTCACCACAAAAAAAAAAAGAACAAGAGGCAGTACCGATGGCTAGGGACCTAATCAATACAGACTTTGGTATTATGCAAGATCTAGAGTTGAGAATGATGATTCTCAAGGTGCTAGCTGGGCTCGAAAAAGGCATGGAAGATATTAGAGAAAACCTGCCTGGAGAAATAAAATCCCTTTCTGGAGAAATAAAATAAATAAAATCTAACCAAGCTGAAACCAAAAAAGGAATTAATGAGGTGCAATCAAGAACGGAGGCTCTTACTGCTAGGATAAATGTGGCAGAGGAGAGAATTGGTGATATAGAGGGTCAAATGACAGAGAATAAAGAAGTTGAGCAAAAGAGAGACAAACAACTACTGGACCATGAAGGGAGAATATGAGAGATAAGTAATACCATAAGATGAAACAATTAGAATAATTGGGATTCCAGAAGAAGAAAAAAGGAGGGGGGTAGAAGGTATATTGGAGCAAATTATACTGGAAAATTTCCCTAATGTGGCAAAGGGAACAAGCATCAAAATCCAAGAGGCACAGAGAATCCCTCCTCAAAATCAATACAAATAGGTCCACACACTGTCATCCAATAGTAAAGCTTATTACTCTGAGTGACAAAGAGAAAATCCTGAACGCAGCACAGGACAAGAGTCTGAAATATACAATGATAGAAATATTAGATGAGCAGCAGACTTATCCACAGAGACCTGGCAGGCCAGAAAGAACTGGCATGATATATTCAGAGTGCTAAATGAGAAAAATATGCAGCCAAGAATACTATATCCAACTGGGCTATCATTGAAAATAGAAGGAGATAAAAAAGCTTCCAGGACAAACAAAAATTAAAAGAATTTATAAACACAAAACCCGCCCTATAAGAAATATTGAAAGGGGTTCTTTAAGCAAAGGAGAGCCTAAAAGTAGTAGACCAGAAAGGAACAGAGACAATATACAGTAACAATCACCTTACAGGCAATACAATGGAACTAAATTCATATCTTTCAATAGTTACCCTGAATGCAAATGGGCTAAGTGCCCCAATCAAAAGACACAGGGTATCAGAGTGGATAAAAAAAACAAAACCTATCAATATGCTGCCTACAAGAAACTCATTTTAGACCCAAAGACACGTCCAGATTTAAAGTGAGGGGGTGGAAAACAATTTACCATGCTAATGGATATCCAAAAAAAAGCTGGGGTGGCCATCCTTACATCAGATAAATTAGATTTTAAGTCAAAGACTATAATAAGAAATGAGGAAGGACACCATATCATATTTAAAGGGTCTGTCCAACAAGATCTAACAATTTTATTTTATTTTTTTAAGATCTAACAATTTTAAATATCTATGCCCCTAACATGGGAGCAGCCAACTATATAAACCAATTAATAACAAAATCAAAGAAACACATCAACAATAATACAATAATAGTAGGAGACATTAACACCCCCTCACTGAAATTAACAGATCATCCAAGCAAAAGATCAACAATGGAATAAAGGCCTTAAATAACACACTGGACCAGATGGACATCACAGATATATTCAGAACATTCCATCCCAAAGCAACAGAATACATATTCTTCTCTAGTGCACATGGAACATTCTCCAGAATAGATCACATCCTGGGTCACAAATCAGGTCTCAACTTGTACCGAAAGATTGGGATCATTCCCTGCATATTTTCAGACCACAATGCTCTGAAGCTAGAACTCAATCACAAGAGGAAAGTTGGAAAGAACTCAAAATACATGGAGGCTAAAGAACATCCTCCTAAAGAATGAATGGGTCAACCAGGAAATTAAAGAAGGATTGAAAAAATCATGGAAAGAAATGAGAATGAAAACATAACTATTCCTGGCACGGAGTCAAGATGGCGGAGAAGTAGCAGCTGAGACGACATCAGCCAGCAGGAGATCAGCTAGATAGCCTATCAAACCATTCTGAACACCTACAAATCCAACAGGAGATCAAAGAGAAGAAAAACAACAATTCTAGAAACAGAAAATCGACCACTTTCTGAAAGGTAGGACCAGCGGAGAAGTGAATCCAACGCGAAGGGGGAAGATAGACCCCAGGGGGAGGGGCCGGCTCCCGGCAAGCGGCGGAGCCCAAAATCAGGACTTTTAAAAGTCTGCTCCACGGAGGGACATCGCTCCAGAGGCTAAACTGGGGTGAAGACCTCACGGGGACAACGTGGACTCAGGTCCCGCGGGGTCACAGAAGGATCAGGGGTGTCTGAGTGTCGCAGAGCTCACAGGTATTAGAGCAGGGAAGCCGGCTGCGGAGACAGAGCCGAGGTTTCCTAGTGGTCTGTGACACGGACTGGTGCTCTGTGCGAGGGGTCCCCACAAGATCCGGGGAGACTCCGACCCGGGAGAGCTCAGGGATCTACGGGGTTCAGAGACTCCAGGTGGGACTCTGCCAGAGACAGAGACGCTTGGTCAAAGGCTGGGTGAGCTCGGAGCGCTCCCAGAAGCCAGTGAGACGGGACTGCTTATGCACGATTTTCTCTGAGCGTGGTCTCCGGGCGCGCGCGGTCTCCGGGCGCAAACATGGGCTGGGGAGACCGGAGGGATTGAATGCTTTTCTATGAAGGCGCACTGAAGACTGGGGCCCCTAGCTCTCGGCTCCTCTGAACCGGAGATTGGGAGGCCGCCATTGTCATTCCCGTCCTCCAGAACTCTACAGAAAGCGCATTCAGGGAACAAAAGCTCCTGAGAGCAAACCTGAGAGGATTACTTAGCCCGGCCCCTGGTAAGGGTGGTGCAGCTCCGCCTGGGGCAAAGACACCCGAGAATCACTACAACAGGCCCCTCCCCCAGAAGATCAAAGAAATACAGCCAAGACCAAGTTCACTTAACAAGGAGAACAGCGGATTCTTATCTGGACAAAATGACAAGGCGGAAAAACTCACCACAAAAAAAAGAGCAGGAGACAGGACCGAGGGCTAGGGACCTAATCAATACAGACATTGGTAATATGTCAGATCTGGAATTCAGGATGACGATTCTCAAGGTTCTAGCCGGGCTCGAAAAAGGCATGGAAGACATTAGAGAAACCCTGTCAGGAGAAATAAAAACCCTTTCTGGAGAAATAAAAGAAATAAAGTCTAATCAAGTTGAAATAAAAAAAGCTATTAATGAGGTGCAATCAAAAATGGAGGCTCTTACTGCTAGGATAAATGAGGCAGAAGACAGAATTAGTGATATAGAAGACCAAATGGCAGGGAATAATGAAGCAGACCAAAAGAGAGACAATCAACTACTGGACCACGAGGGGAGAATTCGAGAGATAAGTGATGCCATAAGACGAAACAACATTAGAATAATTGGGATTCCAGAAGAAGAAGAAAGAGAAATAGGAGCAGAAGGTATACTGGAGAGGATTATTGTAGAGAATTTCCCTAATATAGCAAGGGGAACAAGCATCAAAATCCAGGAGGCCCAGAGAACACCTCTCAAAATCAATAGGAATCGACCCACACCCCGCCATCTAATAGTAAAATTTACAAGTCTTAGCGACAAAGAGAAAACCCTGAAAGCAGCACGGGACAAGAAGTCTGTAACGTACAATGGTAAAAATATTAGATTGGCAGGAGACTTATCCACAGAGACCTGGCAGGCCAGAAAGAACTGGCATGATA
>ML104151.1:0-14042 GCA_003697995.1 Taxidea taxus jeffersonii
AACTTTCCATTTTTCAAGCCTGTTGCCTAAAAGTGGCCTCTACACAAAAGTTAGTCACATTTTCATAGCATGGGATTTCAGAAGATAATTTGAAGGTATTGGGAAGCATTTAACAGTGCAATTCTGATACTGTGATTGAAATGAAAAATATTCTAACGAGCACAGTATGGAATAACAGGAAGACCTCCTTCCAATTACATTTAACTCTAAATTTTAAACATGAAGGATGTGGCTAAATAATGTTTGGGGAAAAAAAAAAAAACGACTCAGAGATTTGCACAAATATGGCTTTGGTTGAGTCTGTATGAGGCCAGAGATTGATGTGATCAGTATGATGTGGCCAGTGTAATCTGATGATGGCTATATGAAGAGTAGCTAGAACCAGCATGTAGAAACCCTGCTTAATCTGTCCTGCAATGGCCTTACTGGAATATTGCACACCATTATGGACAAACTGGATGTATTCATGAGGGAGACAAGTCAGTGCAAAAAGGTTAATGAGGAATCGTTGACCATTATCTTAGAGGAGAATGTAATGGGAAGACATGATTTTCTTTTTTTTAAGAGAGAGAGTGAGAGAGAGACAGAGAAGGCACAAGTAGGGGGAGAGGCAGAGGGAGAAGCAGGCTCCCTACTGAGCTGGGAGCCCGATGTGGTACTCGATCCCAGGACCTTGGGATCGTGACCTGAGATGAAGGCAGACACTTAACCATCTGAGCCCCAAGACCTGATTTATTTTATAAATATATAAAGGTGAAGGTCTGTTCATGAAAACTGACTATTTTCCCCCTTGATCTCAAGAGGCAAGGACGGGTAGATATAAATGACAATTTTCAGGGCAATATAAGTAAGTGCTTTGTTACAGAATTGACAAAAATAAGACTACTTTGAGATTAGTGATTATTCAAGTATTAAACTACAGAAATTACAGTTAATTAACGGTTTGTTCTGTTTTATTATTTTGTTTCTTCACTATTTAATACAGCTCGTATGCCTAGTATTTTTTGGCTAATATGCCCAACTTGACTAATTATTTTGAAATTGTGAAGATGCATCACTGTCAGTATGAATATGTTCACTATAATGCAAGTCTTCTTTTCATAGTGAAAATTGATGTTAGATGGCACAGTCATTCCTCACTCAGTGTAGTTTGCCCAAAGACATCTCCATTAACAAGAATGTCTTACCTTAGCATAGATTTCAAATGCTTTGGTGATTTGCACTATGCTTAACTAAAGCACATTCTGGCATGAAAATGAATGAATGCCTCCTGGCACTCTGTTCATGTATTCCTCAGAGTTTATGATAATTAGGATGCTTGTTTAATTGCTGTCCTTTTATTTCCACTGGGTTGTGGCGGCTAAAGAGCAGCTTTCAAACCATGTGTGTTGCATACACAGGTAATTTATAAACTCATTTCTGCTGTTACGAGCAGAGGGAAAAAAAAAAAACCCTGAATGTCAGTAAGTCAATGTTTCAATCATTTTGTGCCCACTATTCTTAAAGACACATTTATTCTGCTCCTTGCACAAAAAAGATGACCCTTTGAGTGACTGCATCTCATGACCGTGTCATTTTAGCCTTGATAAAAAAGCATCATATTATTACAATAATTTGGGGGGTGTTATTTATTTATTTTTAATTTTTTTGCAGGGCTCCTCAACTTTATTTATTTATTAAATTTTATTTTATTTTTTCAGTGTTCCAAGATTCATTGTTTATGCACCACACCCCATGCTCCGTGCAATACGTGCCCTATTTTTATGGAATAAGAACTCTTGAGATTTCTTATGGATGCAGTTTACAAATGCAGTTATTTAAATATCTAGAAGCATGAAGTTGCTTTCTTTTATATTAGAAACAAATATTCCATGTCAGTGTTACTAAACAATTACTATCACTTAAAATGACTGTTAATAATCTTATAGTTCTAATTTATTACATTAGAAATGCTTAAAAGATACTGAATTTCTGAGGGTTGTTAATTTTAACTATTACAGTGCAATAATTATTTTCCAAATACTATTCTTATTATAGTAATCATTTTTTAAATTATACTGAGTCTAGTTTCCTGGGGTGGTATTATTGGGTCACAAGGGGTCAGAAGCTGGGAAGGTATTATTCCTTATAAGGAAATTATTTGCAAGTTCATGTTAGAGGCAGGATGAGATCAAAATCAAGAGAATCTGACTGTCTTTGTTACATTATCAAAGGGTTTTTTTTTCACGTGTATGTATATTTGAAGCTATAGAATTACTTAGTCATTAGATTCTTCATGCCTTCCCTTTTTGTGTGAAAAGTAAGATATTAAACATATTGTGTGGTTTGATTCAGTCTCATTTATTTTGAATCTTACTTTGTTTTGGCTGTGATTTAAATTGAACTTCCCCATAAAGACCATGAAGTAAGCAAATATGACTATTATCCAGAGAAGCTCAAGACAGCAGTGGTGAATTACACACTCTAAGGACTTGAATAGTGGATTTATATTCAAAAACTATGACTGAGTAAATGAAGTATGTTAACATGTATGGATAAGTAAGTAGAAAGAAAGAAAAACAGTAGAAATAAATATTGCAAAGTAAAGCAGCTGTTGTGTAAGGATGGGTGGTATTTGGGTAAATATTTTTATTTTGTTAAGTTTTAACATAATTGAAATGTTTTAAAGTAATCATTTAAAATGTGTATCTAGTGGAATTTCTTCCTTTAAGCAAGCAAGATGGCATAAAGGTATTCAGGAGGGAAAAAAGTTAGAATCGGAAGGAAAGATCTTAGGTAGGAACCTGGATTAAAATCCACACATGTTGTGGCTGAGAAGAATGATGTCCAGAAACTGATTTCCTTCTATTCTGGCAGCTGTGGTCAATGAAAAATCACCTGATTTCTAGTCTTATACACTTCAGCATGTCATTGTTTAGAGAAGAACATTGAATTCTATGAGAACATTTCTAGGTTAAGCTATTTTTTAAAGTTATTTTACACTGGTGGCAGCATGCAGTATTTGCTTCAAAACTAAAGGTAATATTTAAAGATATGACCCAACTTCCAAAAAGGTAAACTTTTAAAAAAGAGGTGTATTGACTATAATTTAAAAAAATCCAGATGTATTATAGAAATAAACATGAAAGGGAAAACAGTATGGCTTTCTAAAAAAAAAACCTTAAGGAAATCTTTTCGTGATATAGTGTTAGCAAAGATTACTAAAATAGCATATAAGTGGCACTAAACATGTAGAAAAAAATGAAGAAAAATAAAGTAAACAAAGTCACATTTTAACTACAAATTTCTCTTCATTGAATGATATCAAGTAGTGGAAAAACCCAGCCATAGAATTGGAGAACATATTCACAATACTTTCATCTAGCAAAGGTCTTGTATCCAGAATATATAAAGAATTTCTACAAATCAGTAATCAAAATATAGACAGTTAAATATAGAAGTGAGCAAAAGTCTTGAAAAAGCACTTTGTAAGAGAATATCCAAATGATCAATAAAAATATGAAAACATTAATTTCATTATAGAAACAAAGAGTGAATTTGTAACAAAATACTAAATATCACCAATGGCTACTATAAAAAAGAAAAACCATTCCAAGTGTTGACAAGGATACAAAGCAATTAAAACCCTCATACATTAAGAATGAGTATGTAAATCGATACAAGCACTTTGGAAAACTGTTATTTACTAAAGTTTAATATATGTATGCCTTATAACTTAATTTAATATATGTATACCTATAACCTACATAAACCAAAAGAAATGTGTGCATTTCCTCACCAGAAGACATGTACAGATTTATTTTGTGGAAGTCCTAGAACTGAAAATATCTTTAAAAATTGAAGTGTCCAGGGACACCTGGGTGGCTCAGTTGGTTAAGCGGCTGCCTTCGGCTCAGGTCATGATCCCAGCGTCCTGGGATTGAGTCCCACATCGGGCTCCTTGCTCAGCAGGGAGCCTGCTTCTCCTTCTGCCTCTGCCTGCCATTCTGTCTGCCTGTGCTCGCTCCCGTGCTCTCTCTCTATCTGACAAATAAATAAAATCTTAAAAAAAAATTTGAAGTGTCCATAAATATTGCAATATATTTGAATACCTTAAAAATGTAAGAAGAAAATAAAAGGAAAAATAAAAGCTACTAACTGGATAAAACTCATGGCATAATGTTGATCAAAGGACATCATACAAAAAAGTACATATTATATGATTCCACTATTAGAAATCAGGATATCACTTGTAGTGGGATAACATCTAGAAGAGTATAAGAACGGAGCTTTTTAGATTCTTGTAATTCTGGTTATACTGATTTGTTCACTTTGTGAACATTAACTGAGTGTACAATTATGATTTGTGCACTTTTCTATATGTAGATGGTGCCACAATGAAACTTACAGATGGAGTAAAGGAGTGAGGAACAGAGCCAGAGAGAGAGAGAGAAGGAGGGAGGGAAGGAAGGATGGAAAGAGGGAAAAATAAATGAGAATAGAAAAAAATTGCAGAATATAGTTAGCAGTGTGTTGATCCTTTGAAATTTATTAAGAGATTCTTTTTTTACATTGGTGGTACCATGCAGTATTTGCTTCAAAACTAAAGGTAATATTTTGTAAGTGTTTATGCATGCTTAAACAGATTATATGTTCTGATTTGAGAATTTCATATATGTATGATGGCTTAAACCTAGTAATGGTTATAAAGTTGTTAGTTGTTATTGTTGTTGAGGTTTTCTGCATAACTGCATTTTTAAATATAATCTACATTTTTTGAAAGGGGTATGACAAAATATTTAACCCAGATTTTTCATATATCACTTCCTTCTTCTTGTTTTGTCAGTTAATCCTTTATATATATCAAAGATTTATTGTTTGATATATATGTATTTATGATGAATGCATCTTGTCCATCTATTGCTCATTTTTAAAAGTATATAACATCATTTTTGTACTCTATTTTTAATTTTATTTTAATTAATTTATTTATTTGCCGTAAATTCTATGCTTCCAAGTGTTAGTATTACTGGAGCTTTCTTTGGGCTCATATTTGTCTGATATATCTTTTTCCATACTATTAATTTCATAGTTCTATGTCTTTCTGTTTTATGTTCTGTATATATATTGTAGTTGTTGTTTTATTAGGACTTAGTTTTGTCTTCCTGTCCATATTTTCAATTTTATATGTCATTTTGTTTCATTTTGATTGACTTTTGCTTTCTTAGGATACTCAAATTGTTGGAGTATTTTTCCTGATGCTTTGAAAATTATGTATCCTAACTTTATTATAATAGTTGCCATAAATTTAAGAACTATATTCAGTTTTTTACTTCCATTGTTGTATTTAATATATCATTATCTTTCTTTTAATAAGACAAGCATTTTTATAGTTGAGGGGAAGTATTGTTTGGTGTTTTAATATTGATACATACACATGTTAGATCAAGATATGAGATGTATTTCTTATTGTAGCTGATGATCAAAATGTGAATAGCCAGAAATCTATTCTGTAATCCCTTTTTAAAAAAGGTTGACATAGTTCTTTTGGGTCTTCAGTTTACTTCTCTGCCCTAGTGCATTACTAAGATCATTTTTATTCGGGTATTTATTGCAGCACACTTCCAGCAGGAAATGGTTTTCTGAATGATTGAAGAGCATTCAGGTATAAAACTTATAATAGGGATGTCTCAACAATCAATCTTTTATATTTCTTTAACCAACCTCTAGATATTCCAAGCATAATAAGTTATTTTAATCTTTAGATATGGCTTCAAAAGAAACAAAGAAAACAAAGAAATGAAGAAAAGAAAATTTATTAAAAATTAAAATGGTTTTACTTTTTATGTTTCTTTTAATAAAAATAAATCCATATGGATAATCTGATAGAGTAGAAAGATACAGCCAACCTTCTCCTAAACAGTTATGATTAATGAAAGCCATTCAGGTTAGGGAGTAGTTTCTTTTTTTTATATATATTTTATTTATTTATTTGATAGAACACAAGCAGGGGGAGCAGCAGGCAGACAGAGAGGAAGAAGCAGGCTCCCCCCTGAACAGAGAGCCTGATGTGGTGCTGGATCCCAGGATCCTAAGATCCTGGGCAGACACTTAACTGACTGAGCCACCCAGGTGTCCCCAGGGAATAGTTTCAATGAAGGAAAAATGAGAAAATGAGAATTACTTACTATTGATACTGAAGCATTATACTTTACATTGATTTCTCATCTTGCAACATCATTTTAAAATCTTATTTTTACATAATAGGTTATTGCATTATATAAAATTCATTGACTTTAGGAATTGGGAACACTATTTAAAAATTCAAATAAGTAAAGTTTTTATATATATATAGATAAAAAAGTTGTTATTCATTCTCTTTTTATTGTGTATTGCCAGTATCTATTTTGTTTGGTCAGTATTCTTGTACATTATTTAAAATATTTTTATTGGGGTGCTTGGGTGGCTCAGTTGGTTAAGCGTCTGCCTTTGGCTCAGGTCATGATCCCAGCTCCTGGGATCAAGCCCAGAGTTATAGGGCTCCCTGCTTCTTGCCTGTCATTCCCCCTGCTTCTGGTCTCTCTCTCTTTCTCTCTGTCAAATAAAATCTTTATAAAAATAATAAAATGAAATATTTTTATTAATGTGGATTTTGCAAAATTGGCTCTACAAATTAATTTCATAATACTGTATGATATAGGTTAAATATAAAACTTATTTATTAAATAAGGGAACAAAAGAAAAAAGGAGAGATCCAAGTTTTCAAAGAAAAGACTTTCTTTTCAAATAGGTAATACAAACAATACAGATAATTTCTTTTGCCCAAACAAGTTGATACATGTGCTAGCAATTTTCATGAAAAGCCTGAATACCACTCATTTTTTCTTACTAATTTTTAAAAGAACACAGCAAATAGAATGAGAAGAATTGAGCTTAAATGTTAACTTGGCAATTGACTGACCATGTAATTCTGGCCAAGCGACATAACCACTCTAAGATGCAAAAATATCTTTTTTGCTAATTAGCTCTAATTTATAAGGTGCAAGTAACCAATTAGGTTATAATGTACACTTTATAGAAGTCATTTTTGTTCACTGTGTGGTACATTTCTTCTAAAGTGACACATAATTAACCATGTGTCTTCTTGGTTCAGTGCTTTTTATAAGATCCACAATAAATTAAAGATGCCGAATCTTAGATTTCAATGCAGAAATCTTTTTCTCCACAAAAGCCATTTCTACGAACTTTGGAATCTTAAAAGATGAGTTATGTTAAAGATTCATTACATTTGAAATGAATGCATACTCACTCTTATGAACCTAGGGTAATGGCCACTGTAATCACTGTTGAAAACCATCAATCAGCAACTCATTTTATTCCACTAATAAGTTGACAGTGCCATGGATTCGTTCAAATATGATTTCACCTTCCATCAGGTTCTCCCAAATATTGTAGAACCCTCTCAGCAGCCACAGGTATGTGGATCATGAGGTATGCTTCCTCAGGTGTATGCAATAGTCCACACTTTTGTTTTCATTCTTGAGCAGACATTTTTCAAATATAAATTTGTTGCTTTTTAAGTAAGGAGGAAATCCATATTTACTTAGTGTTTATTACATGGCTTACATGCATTATTTCATTTAATTTTATAATAACTCAGTGATATACATGTATTTTATTCTCCCTTTTGTAGAGGCGAAACTACATATTAGAGTTATCTCACTCGGCCAAATTTACATGGGTCAACTGCTAAGTCAAGATTTATGCTCTCTTAAGAAGTAGTTACAGGAAACTGTGTAGTATTATTAGAGTTTTCCTTGAGTACTGCTAGGACTCATTGACCCATCATTGAAAGGTGACCTTAGGAATAACGGTTAGTCTGCAAGTGAATAGTTTCATGATTTTACTTAACACAGTAGGCCCAATAAATCACAAACTATCATGGTTGTTGAAAGTATTAATTACTCAAAGAAAAGCTAATGTTTTCTGTTAAAATTGATGGTTTTCCTATTATAGTGGTTAATGGTTGCTATAATAAACATTGTACAGATGTTGGTCCAATAATTATACAATATGAATTTCATTGCATACATTGTAGTCAATGTATTACAATAGTAATCTGACATATTCCTGATGTTAAGCACTATGTTTTGTGTTGAAAAGTTCGATTGTATATTACAGTTTATTTAAAAGAGTTTCTTAGCTCTTGAAAATTACAGATTTGGCCATAGTTTAATATTCCCTTAGAGTTTGCATGAGACTTATTTTCATTTTGAACCTCCATTTTGTGGCCACTTTATGCTGCTTTGATTGAAAGCAGTCTTCAAAGTTTGTATTTATTTCCATTGTGCCCCTGACTCCCATGGTGGAACACAGCTCTCAGTCCCCATTAAGCACTTCTGGAAAGCTCAGATCTCCAGGTATCTGTGAATTAACTTTCTCACTACTCCCACTTTCTTTTCTTGGGTGTGGGTTAAAAAACAGTGACTTACCTTAGGAAAACAGCTTGTTGCAAAGTCTAATGCTACTTTCAGTACACTGAAGTGAGCAAAGGTAGGGGTGTGAGACATGAGTATAAGAAAAGGATGATGAAAAAGGAAAGGTAATGTTTTTTTCTATGGTGTTGAAAGGAATTTAGCAGAAGAGAACCCAATTGCCTCAGTGCCATAGAGAATTTTCCATTATCTTCCAATACCTTAAATGATACTCCAGAACTTCTAGACCCCCAACGACTTTAAAGGCAGTTGTGGAGTAGTTTGTACTTGGTAGTGGTTCTCCAACTTTTCCTCATAAACAGGACTGTTATTTTACCAAAGCTTACAGCTAAAAACATTTTCCCAATTTCTTTCTTTCTTCTACCTTGTCTCTTTCCCATCATCTGAGTGAACAGATGCAGGATGCTTGACTGAGAGGTGAAGTTGCTGTGGTGGCTCTTACTCTGTTGGAGAGTACTGTGTGTTTGCTTTTGATAAATAACATAGATCCCACGTAACCCCTGGGTGCTACGTCTTCCTCTGTTAGTGTTTCACTGTAGGAATAAGATGGTTCTGTGTGTTAAACAATTTTCTTCCTTTTCCAGAAAAAAAAATAATAATTAAGAAAGAGATCCTGTGCCCTCTGGTTTAGGGATACTACAATGAAATGGGGGGAAAAAAGAACAGAAAATACACCTAAAAGAAAAGGAGATTCATAGTCTTACCAAATAATGAACTAAGAAAGAAGCCCCAGAACTTAACCTTTTGGGAGCAAGTGTGCTTTCATATATGATCATACAAAAAGACAATTTCAAACTTATTTAAAGCACAGAGTACCTTAAGACAAAACAAACACAAAACAGAGTACCTTACCTGAGTAAATGAGGTGTTAGTATTGAATCACTGCAGTAAATACCAGTCTTTAAATCTAGTTTCTCTTTGCCCTAAATGGTTGGCATTATACTTACTACAAACAAAAAAACAAACATCTATTATATGTCTTCTATTCCCAGCATCATACTAGGTGCTATGAAAAATATAGAAAATATTTGAGTCATGTCCTCTGTCTATAAGCACAATCTGTAAAAGAGAGGTGATACTAGAAGACATTAAATTGCCAAATCAGGTAATAACAACAAGTACCATAAGATTCTGGAAAATGTAAAAGACTGATACAAAATAAAGCAGCTGGGATAGTCTTTAGGGAGAAGTTGGGACAGAATGTTTTTATTCATGTCATGATTCAGACTCATGGAATGAAGAATTTTAAATCATATCTGTGTTACAGTGCTTTAATGCACCAAGGTGTATCTGATAGCCTCTTCAACTCTGAAAATACTCATTAATAATTGCATTTACTGTTTTCTGTGGCTGTTGACTTCATTCACTACCTGTAGTCCGAAACAGTCCCATGGACCTGGTTATGTCAAAACCAATGAGTCTGATAATAATATTATTTCCCAGCAGATTCCAATAATACTATATTACATGAAGTTACTCATGTAACTTCATGTATAGTAATACTATATTACATGAGTGGATTAAAACCACTACAGTCAGAATAGTTGGTGTCCAGAAGCAAAACATTTTTTTTTTCCTTTAGAATTTGTTCTGAGGATTTAAAATCTTGATGGGCTATCTCCTATAGAATTAGTCCCAGAAAATTGATATCTGGTTTCCCTCCATCCCTTAGAACATAACTTCAAAGTGAAGTTCTAGAACAAATGGAAGGTTTTTGCAGTAGTCTAAAGGGCTGTTGGAAATCTACAAATGATTCAGAATTCACGTATTATTTCTATGCATTGGCATCAGTATTGCTTCTGTGCCACCCATTGTTTCAAAGGACAGAATTAGTAACTGACAAAATCTTGGCATGTGCTCATAGCATATGCACTGAAGCTCAATGTCAATGATATTCTGCTTAAACTGGTGAACAATGGATAGATCCTGGATGTTTCAGCAAACTAACAAGTAGTAACTACAAAAAAAAAAAAAGGGGGGGCAGAAAACCTATAAATCTGCTAGATTAACTAAAAGTTACATGGAGACACCTAGTAAATCTCAGGAGTAGCCAGTTGAATATAGAGTAAAGTTATCAAAAGAGGTATGGTTTGTTTGTATAAAGACATTGTACATTGCAAGAAGCAAGGTTTTGTTTGTATAAAGACATTGTACATTGCAAGAAGCAAGCAAGAAGCAAGGATCCATAAAACAGAAAAATTCACTGCACACAGGGAGTAAGCCTGAAAAGAGTAGTGAACACTGCATGACTTAAGTATGTCCTCTATACCTTTAGAGTGTTTTGAAATAGATATAAACTATCTGATTCCCAACTTGGCCATTGCAGTCCATCTTTTCCATGATGATTGGCTTGGAAACCATATGAACTATTGTATTCTTGTTCTAGTAGCATTCGGTCTTAGATCTTATGTAGTCATGGCTCTAAAGCTTCTTTGAAGAATTAAGGATGTACACTATGTCAAGTCCTACCTTCCAAAATCACTTTATTGCATGAAGTAGAGAAAGGCATAGGCATAGTGGCAGTAGCAAATAGAAAGGGACATCATTTGGTATTGGAATATTATTGCAAGTAAGTGACTTTTTCTAATATCACCAACTAAACATACTTAATTCCTAATTTTGGCTATGTGAAATAATGAAATAACAGTCATTCAGTATTTACTGAGTAGAAGAACATAGTGCTCTATCAGTGGGACATCATTCTGGATATTTGCTATATAAGGCAAAAGAAAAAGAGATCAAAATGTTAGTCATTTGGCACTATACTATCTATCTGATAGGTAGATCCTAAATGTATGTGGCTATTTAAATCTAAAGTTAACTAAGTTTTTAACTTAATTTAATTTAGTTTACTTTAAATGAAAACTTAAAGTAAATAAAATTAGAAATTCACATCATTATTGCATTAGCCACATTACCTATATTCTGTAGTCAGAGATAGATATTGGCTACCATACTGGGCAGGGCACAAAAAATTCTACTGGACAGGTCATTTATTCTAGAGCTAAATGATTTTTATATATGTGAAAAATACAGGGAACACAAAACAATAAAAAATGCAAATAGGAGACAAATAGTATTTAAAAGAAAAGACAAGTCTCTATAAATGAAAGAGGTTAGTTTTTTAAGCATTCATATATTAGAAGGGTGTTCAGGTGTTATTCTTCCTGTCTCAGCATGGCTGAGGAATTCACAAAACTGATAAAAATGAGTCTAAGTACCCCCACTACAAATAGAGCTCCTAAATTTTACAAGCAGATCTTCAAAAGGGGTGAGCAAAGATGGTTTGGAGGAGAATTGGCACATCATCCTCTGTTATGGACTGAATTGTGTTCCCCCCAAATTCATACATTGAAGCCCTAACCTCAGTGTGATGATTTTGGAGATGGAACTTCTGGGCAGTAATTAGATTATAAAGGTGGAGCCCTCATGATAGGATTAGGGACCTAAGAGACACAAGGAAGTATGCTTGCTCTCTCTTTCTCTCTCTCCTGCCCCAGCCCCCCACACCTTCGTTACTTCGTGTGAAGACATAGCAAGGGGGCAGCCATCTGTAAGGCAGGAAGAAAGCCCTCACTAAGTACTAAATTTGGGGGTACCTGACTAGCTCAGTTGATAGAACATGTGACTCTTGATCTCATGGTCTTTAGTTCAAGCCCCACATTGGTTGTGGAACCTACTTTAAAAAAAAAAAAGAAAACTAAAAGAACCAAATCTTCTGGTACCTTGATATACTTTCCAACTTCTAGAACTGTGAGAAATGAATGTTTGTTGTTTAAGCCACTTGTCTGTAGTATTTTGTTATGGCAGTCAGAACCAAGACAGTCTCCATTTGGCTTACGTGTTGATGAAGTGTGATAAATGGGATTTCTTCAGAGACTAGATGGAATATTGTAGCATTTCCCATCTTTGGTGCAGAGGAAAAGGGTTCTTTCTCCTTCACTTCATGCCAAATAAGGGAAAATTCCAAAGAAACCTTGGGCATGCTTCACTTGAGTCTCCTGGAGATTGGAGGATGAGGTTGTGTGTGGGTATCTGATTCATGCCTATAGGCCGTGATCGTATAGTGGTTAGTACTCAGCGTTGTGATTCATGCCTATAAAAGTGTTAAGGTCAGTGGCTGGCAAGGCGGGGATTGGGGGCGGTGGCAGGAGAGCTCAGCTTTGAGAGCAGAGTCAGAGCACCATTCGGGGAATGGCCTCTCCTTCTAGAGCTTGGCAGTGCAAAGGTACATTTTTCCCATGAGCCTGATGTGGACTCCGTAGGAGAGTTTCAGGCTTAGGTCTGAAGGAAACACCAGCCAAGAGTCATGGAATAGATCACCTTTGAGGGTGAGGTGATTTACTTGGAAGTCATGTGAGGTAAACTACTGCAAAAATGGATTGAGGAAAGACACAGAATCATTACCCAGAAGGACTTAGCCATGTCGGAGAATTGCAGTTGGAAGACCTCCAGCAACAGGAGTCTGAAAATCCCTCAGAAGCATCCCAGAAGGAAAAAAAAAAGAAAACAGCATTTGGACATCAAAATCCACAGGGCCCCAGGGTTAGGTTATACCTATACCAGTCAGGTGAGACCTGTCTACTTTTTTGCTTCTCCTTTATCTCTCCCGTCCAACCTGATGAATCAAGAGGCAGCACTGTGAATGGGGGAAAAGCCCAGAAGAGTGAGGTGAGGATTAAAGAAGTTGGCTGTAACACCTGCTCATATGGGTGTCTTGAGTCCAGGCTTCAGCTGGGAGAAAGAGAAATTTTCAACTGAATGAGTGATTACATTTCATTGGACTAGTCTTTGGGATACCAGAAAACAACTTTAAAAAGAAGAAGAAAGGAAGAAAGATGTTACAGTGACTGTCTGAAGGGGACTTAGTGAGAAAGAATCTATTGTTTTCTGCTCACAACTCACTGGGATCAGTTGATGCAATAAATCTGACACATATAACAAAAGTATTTTTCCCCAGTGCAATTAAAAATTTCAAATCCTTTAAAGAGCCTATTAAAAGTTCATATCCTATATTGTCAAGCACAAGCTGAGGGTTTCCATTCAAATGAACAAACTGAATATTTCCACTCAGGGTTTGTCATCATCATAGTTTGCAATAATTAGCACCAATCGGGAGAAGTGTTACAAGTGACCTGGAAGCCAACATCTTACTCGGGGTTAACCTTTAATTTTTGGAACTTATGTTTCCACAATTGCAGATAGTCAATGATAGCCTCTAGAATAATATCCCCCTTCCTTTAAACAGGAAAGTATCGCTTATTTATTTTGCTACCCCTAGTGCCAAGAACAGTGCCTGGCACATAAGAGATATTCAGTAAACATTGAATGAATACTGTTCCTGCCTAGTTTACAAGAATACTGTGAAGATCAGATGAAATGGTAGACATGACATGTTTTAAACACCACACCAAAGCCAAAGTGACATTATGCAGGATGGAAGTGATTTGAAATGTCCAGATGCCATATTTCCCAGGCACATTTGGCATCTCCAGTCGTTCAACTACAATTTATTAAGTTTCTAATGTTAAGTTTTTTGTTCTGACATGTCTATTCCAATCTGTCTTG
>ML104151.1:14442-31006 GCA_003697995.1 Taxidea taxus jeffersonii
TCACTAGAATTAACTCCTCTGGCAAATTAGTGTGGGAATAAGAGAATTGCTATGTGGATCAGTCTTTTACTTGATATTCAATGCCAGATTTTCTCAGGTTCTTTTTCTCTTTTCTTTCTATATTTATGCACACAAATGTACATTTGTATCTGAGTACCAATGCTGTAATGATTCAGTGACTTTGTGCATGATTTAAATGCACTGATTTTGTAATTATGAGCACAGTAGAGGCATGTGCAAAAACAGAGCCACTCAGAAAAGTGTGTCCATTGAATTTAAATGAAATAAAAGTTCCTATTTAAAAACTGAACTGATTGAATATTATTCTGAAATGAAGCATGATATACCATTTGTTGCTGCTTTGAGGCATCTTTTCTTCATTCCACCAGTAATTTTTCAAACTAAGACATGTAACCTATAACCTCCAAAGCATCAATACAGGAAATTATTTCTTGTGACATGAAAGAAAAGTGGTCCTCAAATAAAATGCACGTATCAACCCAGTAGAGTAGAAGGGAGGCAACTTGAACTGCTATTAAATATGATCTCTGATTATTACCAGGATGATGCAGGCATTAGGTTCTTTACCTCTGCAGTAGGATCTTTCTTGAAAAATCATGTTCATAGTGGGTTTTTTTTAAGATCATTTATTTAGGGGCACCTGGGTGGCTCAGTGGGTTAAAGCCTCTGCCTTTGGCTCAGGTCACGGTCTCGGGGTCCTGAGATTGAGCCCCACGTTGGGCTCTCTGCTCAGTGGGTATCCTGATTCCCCCTCTCTCTCTGCCTGCCTCTCTGCCTACTTGTGATCTCTCTCTGTCAAATAAATAAATAAAATCTTAAAAAAAAAAGACCATTTATTTATTTGACAGAGTGAGAAAGAGAAGAGCATAAGCGGGCAGAGGGAGAGGGAGAAGCAGGCTCTCCACAGAGCAGAAGTCCTGATGCGGGGCTTGATCCCAGGACCCTGGGATCATGACCCCAGCCGAAGGTAGATGCTAAACCAACTGAGCCACCCAGGCGCCCCATGTTCAGAGTTTCCTTGACCCACTGGAGTGCTGGTGGAAATCTGAATCCTGAGGGGCACTTGGGATTTGTTTATCATTATTTCAGTTTGGAATGGACACAGTGAAGTGTGTCTCTTGTATTTATTTTCAAATTCCCAGGGCCTGCCACACTAAGACATAGAAAATCTTGAAAATTATTAAATGAATGATGGATGGATGGGTGAAAAGTATAATAAAGTAACTTGGCAAATTTACTCAATCAGGTAGTGACAAAACTATCAGGGATGTTCATGCACTGCTGGTAATTATGTAAATTGGCAAAACCACTTTGCCAATGGTGTAGCATTATCTAATTAAGTTGAAGATATGAATATCCTGTGACTCTGAATTCCTTAGATAGATATATATCTATATATAGGTATGTCTATATATATATATCTTAGATAGATATATCTATATATCTTAGATATCTACTCTTAGATAGATACTATCTAAGATATATCTAAGATGTATCTACTCTTAGATATATACATATATATAATTTCCAAGAGAAAGGCATGGTTATGTGCTGCATAATAAATATATATTATGTTCATAGTACTGTTCTTTAATATATCCCCAAAATGGATTCAAACCAAATGTTGTTTACCAGTGAATGGATTTTAAAAAGTGTGGTATAGTTGTATGATAGAATATTGTACAATTGAAATAAAAAATCTGCCATAGTTCAAATTTCTAAACATTATATTGAATAAAGCTGGAAGTCAGGGGTGCCTGGATGGCTCAGTTGGTCTGGATTTTTATTTCAGCTAAGATCATGAACTCAGGGTCTTGAGATCTAGCCCTGTATTGGGCTCTGGGCTAAGTGTGGAGCCTGCTTGAGATTCTCTTTCTCCCTCTGCCCTTCTCCCAGCTCTCTCTCTATCTCATTCACTCTCAAAACTTCTTTTTAATTAAAGGGAAAAAAAAAGCCCTGAAAATCACAAAGGAACACAAAATACAATTCCATTTGTACAAAGCTCAAAGATAGACAAAGATAAATTAAGTAGGGATAACATGATTAAGATAAGGAAATCAGTGCTATAAAGTCAGGATAGTGGTTACCTCTATGTGAAAGAAAGAGCTGTGGTTAGAAAAATTTGAATGGGTTCGGGAGGGCATCTGGGTGTAATGGTGTTCTATTTCTTGACCTGATTGATTGTTATACCTCACTTTATAAATATTGATTAAACTTTCCTTGAAAGTTTTTTGTATTCTATAAATATAGTTCACAATAAAAAGGTAAAACAGGTAGAAGTTTCAATCCAACTTATATTTACCATTAAAACTGTTGGACAATATATTGATCATAAACTCCTTGTGCAAGGAGCTGTTGGCAAAAAGTAGCATTTTTCCTCAGTTTTATTGAGATATAATTGGTATACAGCATTGTATAAGTTTAAGGTATACAACATAATGATTTGATATTTTTATATGTTGCAAAATGTTTACCACAATAAGTTTAGTTGAGGCACCCATCACCTCACGTAGTTACCATTTTTCTATGTGATGAGAACTTTTAAGATCTTGTCTCTTAGCAACTTTCAAATATACAGCATGGTATTAGTAACTTCAATATACCACTCACAACAGATTCCTAATACTTTTCTTCTGATAACCAATTCTATACTTACCAAGTCAGCATGATCACTTTTAATTTTGGAATCACAGAATATTAGTGTCAACAGTCAAGTAGTCCAACTCTTTGCTTTATATCACTATCCAGATGAAGCCATTGAAACCAAAGGGAATTGGCTAAGTTTAGGTAAATCTCAGAAGTGCCAGCCTTGTTTCTTTCTAATACTGCAGCATGTTATCCCTCAATTTCTCTCCAGTCAGTAAAGTTAAGGGAAAAGTGCTCATTCCTCTGTCCTAGCCTGATTTCAAGTTTCTTCTCTCTCAGGCCATTGGCTATTCATATCATAATACTTCTCATTTTTCTAGCTTCCTACCCTCTGTAGTCAGCTACAGTAGAGTGAATAAGATGGGGCCATGGCTTAATAGTATTAACTGACCCTAATATGAGCTAAATTTTGTGCAAAATAAATCATTAGTATTTCATGCAGAGGGGGTCAGATGGAGGTTTTGATGAAAGAGTTTGATGCAGAAGTTCTTGAAAGCCCATTAGACTAAACTCATTAGATAAGGTTGGACTTAATAAATTGAGATTAGACCCTACAAATCATCCTTCTTAACAACTTCTTAAAATTGAAAATTTTATCAAAAAATTTTATGAGGTTACAGATTGACCTTAACCTGAAGAATTTAGCTTTTTCTTTTTTTTGAGTGAATTTTGACTTTCTTTTGAATCTCAAAAAATATATGACATTATAAATGTTAACATTTATAAAAGGCACATACCATGGAAACTATAAACAAAAATGCCATTTTCTACTGCAATAGCTCCTTTAGAGTGTCTATGAATAAATAAGAGAGTTAAGGCCTAAAACTTTAAGCTCTTTGGAAGTTTTTTTAAAGCCTTTATATAACATTAATTAATCTTTAAATTCAGCTATCTAAAGAAAACTAAATTTTAAAATGACACTGTAAACTACCTGAGAGCCTATTTATTTCAACATTTTTTACAAACTGGAAATCATTTGGATATTTTGGAAGTACTGTACAAGATAGTAGATCTTATATTTTCCTTTAAAGAGAATTATGGACACCAGTAAGTGCACAGTACCATGGTAATTAAATTTTCCAATCTTGAATCCCTACAAGAGCTCAAGGACTAAAGGCAGACTATCCTGATAGAACCACTGGAAAAAGCAGATTTTATCTGTGAACCTCCATTCAAGGAATATGCTCTTCCTGCTTAATAGAAGTGGTGCAGATTTAAGGCATAACATCCAAGAATTATGCTGGATGTGGAGCTGGAAAGGCACTAAAAAGGGCTATAATGAGTTTGCAAGATGTGTTTGTTCTACACATATAGATGAACAATATTTTCTTGACTACTTTAATGGTAAAATGCACATTAACTGAGAACATGATGTGATTACTATTATTCAGTTCCCCATGTTTTGTAACCACTTTTTAAAATTAAAAAAAAAGAAAAGAAAACCATTGAAGGGAAATAATACCTGAAGATCACATTTTAAGTTCAGAGTACAGAACTGAAAATATATAATTAATAATAGTAACAACTATTTACCAAGGACTTAGACAAATAAAGTACTTCACATTAAATTATTGGTTATTCTTCCCAATTGCATTAAGATGTGTAATGTATTTTGCAGGAAAGAGAAATTTGATAGAACAGATTTTAATTCAGCCTTCAGGATATTCAATAGAAAGATCATTTGAATATCATTTAAAGGTTATATTTCAAACCTTGAACGTAGTACCATTCTACCTCTGAATTCATCTTTCATTTATATCTCTTTATTTGCATGTTTTCTTCCTGGCTTATGTATTCGTATTTTGTTGGGTTGTTTGGTTAGTTTGGACTGGGCCTGGTTCCAAAAGGAGATGAAGCAACTTACATGTATGTGGGCCCACAAACACAGTGAACAAAGCAGCTCAAAATCCCTATTTATTGAGAGTTTGCATTAAACTAGGAGGAGGCAGACAACAGTCAAAATATTGAAGTAAAATGCATAGTATGGTAGGAGACCATACGTGCAGGGAAAATGTAGGAATGAGGGTAAACAGTGTCAAAGATGAGTGTGGATGGTCTCAGTTTTCAATAAGATTGCTGTTTAGAGGCCTCTCCTAATGAGTCAGTGAGAAAGAATGAGTATATGTGGAAAAAGACACGCCAGGCAAAGGGAGCACAATTCATAAGGAGCAAAATTCATAAATGTTTGAGGCATTACAAGGGCACTAGTTTGGCTGAAGCAAAGGAATGAGGAGAGTGACAGCAGGTGAGGTCCGGCAGCTAATGAATGGCCAGATTTGGAAGAACCTTGTAAATGCGTTGTTGCTTTCTGCATGTGATGGGGGTTTCCAGAGAATTGGAGAAGTGATGTGATCTGACTTAGATTTTAGTGGGGTTATCTGATTCTTCTGGTAGAAGGCTTTTGGGTTTATCCAGGTGAGTAGTAATCATAGCTTATATGATGGTGGCAGTAGAGATGATGAAAACTAATCATCATCTGGACTTTTTTTTTTTTTTGAGATAAGAGGCAACAAAATGTGATGAAGGATTATGTGTGGAATATCAAAAGAAAAGAGGAGGCAGTGATGGCCCTGAAGTTTTTGATCTGAGCAAATGGAAACATTGCGTTGATACCGGCTGGATAAAGACAGAGGGGTGCTAGGGGAAGACTGTGGGAGTACCAGTCTCAGCGAGAATAATATCGGCATCAAAATTAGCACTGTTATTGTTAACACTGTGTTCCTTGGAGCAAAATGATGGCATAACCTCCAAAATGTAATTCAGAGGAAGCACTTCAGTGAAGATCTGAGAGAATGTAGTGTAAGTGTGCAGCTTTTTGATGGTCTAATGCAAGGATAAAATTTGTGATATTAGGAGGAATTAATGAACTGCTTATTCTTTAGGCAACCTTCCAAGTTATTTCTTACAACTGTAATGTTGATAATATTTGGACAGCAGAGAATTTTTGGTATGAAACTGTCATGTTCTTTATACTACTGCCTAGAGAAAACCTATGTGCTTTGGTGGTCGATTGTATGGATAGTATAATTAATTATCTACAATGAAACTGAAAAAAAGAGTTGTAGTTGAAGAGATAATCATCTCACCTACACAAAGAGGAAGGTGAAGGAGTAAATGGTTGGCCTAAACATTTTCATCAGAAAACAACCTAAACAAATTGGAAAATAAAGACCCTCAAATTCTTTTCTCTGAAACATTGCTCTAATAACTTTGACCTGGCAAAATTTCAAAGCAGTATTGCCAATCATCTAACAGAAAATTTTCATTAACAGACCCACAAGAGTTTTAATTTTAAAGTAATATAAGTTCTTGATGAATTCAGCAAGACTAATTAAGGTGCAACAATGTCTCTCTGAGTAGCTAAGTGAACTAACCTTCTACGAGATGCTCTATTTACTAGACAGTATAGTGTTAGAAGACATCTGTCTCAAACGAAGGTTTTTTTTGTTTGTTTGTTTTTTGTTTTTTGCTTTTAGAATACTAGTCCTTAAGTCATTTTTCCTAACAGTAATTGAACATCATGTTTCGTTGTCTATTGAGACTTCTCTTACTTTGAGATTAAAAAAAAAAAAACATATCCCTGGCAACTCTACTTGTGGTAGAGGTGTTTGCATTGAAATCAATCAAATGGAGTTTCAAGGATACCTGTTAAGAAAAGATGGATAAAGAACACTGCTTTTTCAGAGCACTAAAAATTACTATCTGAAATGTGGCTCTTCTTTCTGGAAAAGATGTTTACTTGAGGATTGGGGGAGGGGAAGTATCCCTTTCTATTCTAAGAAAAATATCTAGAAAATAGAAAGATAGAGGGAAATCTGCACCGAATTGGAAACTAAGGAATAACCCCATAAAACTGCCACTAACTTAAAATACTTTATGCTAGAATCAGTGTGGGCAGGGCATGACTAAAGAAGAATCTATTTGTAAATCACTGGATCTAAAGAGGATTCTCTCAGAGATTTGCAGTTGATATCCTGGAGGACATAGCCCTTTCAGGATTTGGAGAAGCAGGCTGAGAAACTGAGCAGTGAAACCCCATGTAGGGCCCTACTGAGTCACGTGGATGCCATATCCCATATGTCATAATGGCACTGGAGCTAGGAACTCAGAAAGGTAAAAGGAACAGAAAAGCTGCAGTAATGATGACTGATATGAGTTGGCAGAACACTCCAGTCACTTCCAAGATGAAACTGAATTGGGGTTTCAGGACCTGTTGATCTAGAATAGTGGAATCCTGTTACAGAGTGGGAGACTCTGTTGACTGGAACATTGGTTTTGTTGACTGGTCCAGAATAATAAGGCTGTTGGTGTACCTGGAAGAAGACTGGATTTCAACAAATCTAGCTACTGACCCAGAGGCTTCTTTAAAAACAGAAAAGAAGAGGCATCCAGGTGGCTCAGTCATTAAGCATCTGCCTTTGGCTTGAGTCATGATCCCAGGGTCCTGGGATCAAGCCCCGCATCGGGCTCCCTGCTTGGCAGGCAGCCTGCTTCTCCCTCTCCCACTCCCCCTGCTTGTGGTCTCTCTGTCAAATAAATAAGTAAAGTCCTTAAAAAAAAAAGAAAAACAGAAGAGAAAGCGTGCAGAGGTGAAGTTATGCTGAGGTCATTCATAGCCCTAGTGGACCCCCCTCCTCTTATATGTTAACACATAAGCAGCATGTCCTCCAGTTTGAGCTTTAAATGAATTTCCTTAAGGGGCCCCTGGGTGGCTCTGTTGGTTGAACTCTTGTTTCAGTTCAGGTCATGATCTCAAGGTTGTGAGACTGAGCCTGGGGTCTGGCTCTTTGCACAACACGGAGTCTGCTTGAGATTCTCTCCCTTTACCCCTACCTTTACTCATGTGTGGATGCTCTCTCTCTCAAATAAATAAATAAAATCTTGGGAAAAAATGAATTTCTCTAACAGCATACAAGTGGAAAACAAGGACACCTAAAAATTCCCTTGCCCTGTTTTTGTGAAGAAATGCTAGACATAGATGGTCTTGCCATCTTTGAAAAATAAAGAAATTTGAAGAGAGGCCTATGAAAAGACTTCGTAATAAAATTGAACACGAAGTATTCAAGATGCAGAGAGAAGGAAAATTTATGAAATAGACTTTATTTTTTAGGGCAGCAAAATTGAGCAGAAAGCATAGAAACTTCCCATATACCTCCTGCCTCCACACATGCATAATCTTCCCCATTAACAATGCTCCCCACCACAGTATTACATTTGTGACACTCGGTCAACCTACAATAACACATTATTATCACCCAAAGACCATAGTTTACATTATTCTTGGTGTTGTACATCTTGTGGGTTTGAAGAAATATATAATGAATAATGTGTATCCATCATTATGATGCCAGAGTATTTCCACTGCCTTAAAAATCCTCTGTGTTCTGCCTGTTCATCACTGCCCACACCCCAGCATCTCCTGGCAACCACTGATCTTTTACTGTCTCCTTAGTTTTGCCTTTTCCAGAATGTCATAAAGTTGGAACCATATAGTATGTAGCCTTTTCAGATTGGCTTCTTTCACTTGGTAATATACACTTAAATTTCCTCCATGTATTTTCTTGGCTTGATAGCTTATTTATTTTTAGAGCTGGATAATATTTTATAGTCTGGTTGTACCACAGTTTATTTATCCATTCGCCTATGGAAGAACACTCTTGGTTGCTTCTAGTTATTGGCAATTATGAGTAAAGCTGTTATAAGCATCTAAAACCATATTCTTGAAAAATATTTTATACATACAGCAAAAAATTTCAGATTCTATTTGCTTTATCCTTTTGACAAAAGAAGAAAACACAGACTATGTAAGGTGAGAGATAAAAGGTAAGAGAAGAGAGATTATTAAAATGGAGCCATTTGAGAGGGAAACAGAAGTTTGAAGAAAGATCAGTAATAGAAGGAAGGTTATGAGGGGCGCCTGGGTGGCTCAGTGGGTTAAACCTCTGCCTTCAGCTCAGGTCATGATCCCAGGGTCCTGGGATTGAGCCCTGCATCGGGCTCTCTGCTCCGCAGGGAGCTTGCTTCCTCCTCTCTCTCTGCCTGCCTCCCTGCCTGCTTGTGATATCTGTCTATCAAATAAATAAATAAAATCTTTAAAAAAAAAAAGAAGGAAGGTTATGAAGTTACAGAAGAATTTTAAAATGTTTTAAAACCAATTAAGGGCAGAAACTATACAACAGACAACTGAATGAGTACTATAGATCTCAGAGTGTGGAAAATAATAATAAAAACAATTTAACAGATGAAAAAAATGAGTGATGTGGAAAATAGTGTAGAATTGTTGAAGAAATCAGAACATATAAAAGTGATACTAAAACATGAAGTAGAAGATATTTCAGAACTAAAGATATAATTTGATAGTTAACAAAATTTATAGAATTAGTTTTAAAAGACTAAGACATGGATGTAGTAAAACTATTGAAATTTAAGTGAAAGGAATCCAACAAGCATTCCAGCAAGAAATAGTGAATAAATAACACTTTTCTTGCCAGGCAACAGTATACTCAGATCTGTCTTCCACAGTTGTAAAAAAGAGTAAACAATAGCTAGCCTTTTTTTCTCCTTATTGTTCCATTATGGGAACTTTCAAATATATACAAAAGTGGGAAATTTGTATAATAAAAGACCATCTATACCCTTCCTCTAGCTCAACATTTATCAACTCATGCCATCCTGGTTTCTTCTGTATTTCTACCCATTCCCTCCTTCCTCAAGCTTGGAAGCAGTTCTAAGACATTGTATCACTTTGCCCATAAATACATCATTACCTATCTCTAAAATATAGGTACTCTTTTTTTTAAAAACCACAACTACAAACCATTACCATACTTTAAAAATATCTTTATGGTGTTATTTAATAGCCAAACAGTGTATAAATCTTCCCCAATTTTATATATTTACTTTTGGTTTGTTCAAATCAGGATCACAAATATATATGTGTGTGTGTGTGTGTATGTATATATATATATATTTTAAAGATTTTATTTATTTATTTGACAGAGGGAGATCACAAGTAGGTAGAGAGGCAGGCAGAGAGAGAGGGGGAAGCAGGCCCCCTGCCGAGCAGAGAGCCTGATGTGGGACTTGATCCCAGGACCCTGAGATCATGACCTGAGCTAAAGGCAGAGGCTTAACCCACTGAGCCACCCAGGCGCCCCAAGGATCACAAATATATTCACAAATTGGTTTAGTTTCTAAAGTATAATTTAATCTATAAATGTCTCCTCCCATTCTTTTTTCCTTATAATTTATTTGTTATAATTTATTTGTTGTTGTTACTTTTCCATTCTGTAGAGTTAGAGGGAAAACACTGTGATGTGAAAACTCTAAATTTATCATCCATGTATCTTTCCCAAAATGCAAGCAAACAACAAAAATCTATGAAAATAAAGAATCTCAAACTGGAAATGTTGTGATATAGAACTGGCAATGAGAAAGGATTAAGCCTTAAAATTACAAATCTGTCTTACAAAGTAGAATGAACACGTCATGACTCGTTCTTAAAATCAAAGATATGTAATGTCAGAGTCTGTAATCCTAGGTGATTTCAATAAAACAGAATTAAACTGATTTTTTCTTTCATAGTGGATAGTCAACATGTTTCTCCTTCATGCTTAAAGTGGACAATTAGAAAAGCAAAGATTAAGAAACTAAGAGCAAATTTAAGAGATAGATGCTTTATAAAAAGTGTTTTTGAGGGGCATCTGGGTGGCTCAGTGGGTTAAAGCCTCTGCCTTCGGCTCAGATCATGATCCCAGGGTCCTGGGATCGAGCCCCGCATCGGGCTCTCTGCTCAGTGGAGAGCCTGCTTCCCCCTCTCTCTGTCTCTGCCTCTCTGCCTCTTCTGATCTCTGTCAAATAAACAAATAAAATCTTAAAAAAAAAAGTTTTGAAACTTTTGCCTGATACTATTCACAAGTAGAAATACACTGAAGAAGATTTATTTAGTTGTTTACTACTTACCAAATGCTGGACTCGACATTTCCAAGAATACCTATCTTTAGTCTTCATTTTTTTTCAATAATACATCATTCAGCAAAAGTGTGAGTTTTTATTTTGGTTAGTTCCAGTAGTTTATTTTTGCTTCTGTTTCCCTTGCCTTGAGGAGGCATATCCATAAATATATTACTAAGGCTGATGTCCAGGGGATTACCACTAATGTTTTCTTTCAGGAGTTCATGCCTCACATTTAGGTCTTTAATCCATTTTGAGTTTATTTTTGCCTGTGATGGAAGAAGTCCGGTTTTATTCTTTCCCATGTAGCTGTCCAGTTTTTACAGCACTATTTTTTAAAGAAACCATCTTCCTTGTCATGGATTAATTGACCGTATAAACTTGGATTTATTTCTGGGTTTTCTATCCTGAGCTGTTGATTTATGAGTCTGTTTTTGTGTCAGTACCATACTGTTTTGATTGGTTTGTAGTATAGTTTGAAATCTGGGATTGTGATAATTCTGTGCTATTGGTATTTTGATAGGGATTGCTTTGGGTAGTATGGACATTTTAACAATTTTAATTATTCCCAACTGTGAGCACAGTTTATCTTACCATTTGTTTGTGTCATCTTCAATTTCTTCTATCAATGTTTTTTAGTTTTCAGAGTATAAGTTTATCACCTCTTTGGTTAAATTTATTCCTAAATATTTTATTCTTTTAGGTAAAATTATAAATGGGATTTTTTTTCTTAATTTCCCTTTCTGCCTCTCTGTTATTAGCGTATGAAAACAACAGATTTTGTTTATTAATTTTGTACTCTACAATTTTACCAAAATCATTTATTCTAATGATTTTGGTAGAATCTTTAGGGTTTTCTCTATATAGTATGTTATCTACAAATAGTGAAAGTCTGACCTTTTCCTTACCAATTTAGATATCTTCTATTTCTTGTCTGATGGCTGCAGCTAACATCTCCAGTCCTGTGTTGAATGTAAGAGGGTGGAATGGATATTCTTGTCTTATTCCCCATCTGAGAGGAAAAGCTCTCCATTGAGTATGATGTTAGCTATGGGTTTATCATCTACGACCTTCATTATGTTGAAGTATGTTCCCTCTAACCTCACTTTATTATATCATAAACAGATGTTGTATTTTATCAAATGTTTTTTCTGCAGCCATTTAGATTATCATATGGTTTTTATCTTTTCTCTTCTTAATGTGATGTTATCACACTGATTTGTGAACATTGAACCATCCTTGTATCCCTGGAATAAATCCCACTTGATTGTGGTAAATGACCATTTTATTGTACTATTGAATTTATTTTGCCAGTGATTTGTTGAGGATTTTTGCATCTGTTTATCAAGGACATTGGCTTATTTGTCTTCTCTTTTTGTGGTGCCTTTGTCTAGTTTTGGTATGAGGGTAATGCGGACCTCGCAGAAAGAATTTAGAAATTTTCCTTCCTCTTCTATTTTTTTGAAATAATTTAAAAAGAAAGGTTTTAATTCTTTTAAACGCTTGGTAGAATGTACTATGAAGCCATTTGGCCCTGAACTTCTGTTTGTGGGGAGATTTTTGATTAACGATTTAATTTCATTACTAGTAATTTGTTCAAATTTTCTGGTTTTTTTCTGATTCTGTTTTGGAAGATTGTGCCCTAGGAATTTATCAGTTTTTCTAAGTTGTCCAGTTTGTTGGCATATTAATTTCTTATAATATTCTCATACTTCTTTGTATATCTGTGATATCATTTATCATTTCTACTTCTTTATTTCTGATTTTGAGTCCTCTCTCCTTTTAAAAAGAACCTGGCTAAAGGTTGATCCATTTCATTTATCTTTTCAAATAATCAGTTCCTGGCTACATTATTTTTTTCTATTTTTTTAGTGTCTGTTAAATTTATCTTTAATTTTTATTTTTTTCTTCAAACTCTGAGTTTTGTTTGTTCTTATTTTTGCAGTTTGTTTAGGTATAAGTTTAGATTGTTTATTTGTGATTTTTCTTGTTTCTTTAGGTGGGCTTTATCTCTATAAACTTCCCTCTTAGAACTGCTCTTATTGTCTCCCAAAGATTTTGGACCATTTTGTTTCCATTTTCATTTGTCTCCATATATGTTCTGATTTCTCTTTTTTGACCCATTGGTTGTTTAGTAGCATGTTGTTTAGCCTCCACGTATTTGTGTTTCTTCCAATTTTATCTTGTAATTGATTTCTAGTTTTGTACTATTATGATTTAAAAAGATGTTTGATATGATTTCAATCTTCTTAAATTTATTGAGACCTGTTTTGTGGCCTATTAGTTCTTTAAATAAGTCTTGCATCCTTCTTTCTGTCTTCTTCTGGATCCCTTATAGTGCAAGTGTTATTATGCTTGATATTGCAGAGGCCTTTTAAAATATCCTTCTTTTTTATTATTCTTTTTTTGTTTTTGCTGTTCAGCTTGGATGCATTCCACTATGTTGTCTTCCAGATCATTGATCCATTTCTTGGCATCCTCTAAATTGCTTATTCCCTCTATTATATTTGTCATTTCAATAATTGTATTCTTCACCTTCAACTGGTTATTTTTTTATATTTTTTGTCTTTTGGTTGAAGTTGTCACTAAATTCATTCACTCTTTTCTCAAGTCAAGTGAGTATCTTTAAGATCATTACTTTGAACTCTTTTATCAGGTATAATGCTTATCTCCATTTCATTTGGATTCCGTGCGTGTGTGTGTGTGTGTGTGTGTGTGTGTGTGTGAGAGAGAGAGAGAGAGAGAGAGAGAGAGAGAGAATGAGATTTTGTCTTATTCTTTCATTTGGGACATAGCCCTCTGTCTCTTCATTTTGTCTAGTTCTCTGTGTTTGTTTCTATGCGTTAGATAGGTCAGACATTTCTTCTGGTCTTGAAAGTACTGACTTTGTATAGAAGAGGTTCTGTTGTCCCCTATAGAGTAAGGCTCCTGATTACAGAACCAGGCACTCCGGATGTGTCCCCTGTGTGGGCTGCATGTGCCGTCTCTTGTGGCTCAGCCATGATTGCTATGGGCACACTGGTGGATGGGACTGGCCTTTAGCCTAACTGGCTGTAATAACCCACTTTGCCTGCTTAGGTACACTGGGCAGGGTTTATCCCCATGATATTGAGAGGCACGACTGCAGCCGCCATAGGCTTGCTTGTGGTTGGGGCCAGCAAGCAGCCTAGCTGTATGCAGTTAGTTTTTGTGACAGCTACACATGCACCCAAGGGCAAGGCTTCCTCCCTGAGTATCCAGCTAAGAGGCCTGGCTGCAGGAAATGACAGTACATTGTATGTGAGGTTACCCCTTCCCTTTCCAGGACAGGAGTCACTTTGGAGGGCGACTGGTCTGTCCAGGACTGCCTATTGGGTATGGTTGGACAAGAGCCACTTTGGAGGGATACCTGTCCTGGCAGGTAGATTGAAAGGGGCAGATCTTTTGGGGAATACTGGGGCAGGACACACCTCACTAACAGGATAGATGGAGCACATTAGAACTAGCTTCCACAAGCATCTGGCTATCTAGGCTGGGGAAAGGCAGAAAAACAGTGCCTACTAGCACTTTTGTTCCCAGAGAAATTTCCTGCAAATCCCTGCCCCTCCAGCTTACAATCTAAGATCAATCTATATATCCCCTTAAAGTATACTCCAGGTACTTTTCAGATTGCTGCTTCTGTACTGTGTCTTCAGCGAAATTATTTAGCATGCTCTCTCTTTAAAGGTGGGGTTTCAATTTTAGACATTATTGGGACTTGTCTTCCCAGTGCAGGTCCCTAGGGCCAGAGGTGCCTTGTGTGGAGTCTAATCTTCTTTCTCCTCTGTGCTTACAAAGGCCCTTCCATTTGTAGTTCGTTACATCTGGGGTTTGGTTCCTGACCACATCTTTGCCCTTCCTCCACTTTTGATGTGACCTTTTCTGATTGACCAACTGTGGAAGATCTCTTCCGCCGGTTTTCAGGTCGTTTTCAGAATCAGTTGCAATAGATATAGATAGGTGTTGTTACAATGTGTCCATGGGATGAGGTGAGCTCAGGATCCTCTGACTCCACCATCTTTCCACTCGGACTCTGAAGAGTTATTTATCTTCCCAGTATAATATTCTGATATGAACTCCAACTGTACTTTTTGCCCTTTTACTTTAAGAATGGTACAGCCTCAGTGTGATATTTTTAATGTTGACTAAAGACATACTTCATTTGTGACATGGAGAGTCATTAATGAAGTATGAATCCTCTACAAGTAGTAGATTTCCAGTGTTTACTTCACTGAATTGCTTCATGAAATACATGCTGTTAGCCAAGAAGATTCTCTCTCCTGGAAAAAGAACTCACATGGGAGAAAAACAAAAAAACTTTGTAGTCAGTGTGGTGGAGCCTTCTGTGGTTATTCATTCTTCAAATGACATTAAGTTCATACTCACTAATGGAGGGAAACCATACAAGTCTCTGTAGGAAAGCCTTTAATGTGTACTTGTCCATAGACAACATCAGAAACTTTCTAGCAGAGAGAAACCCAATAAATAAATGTGAAAGAGCTTTCTTCTGGAGTGCTCACCTACAGAGACATCAGAGGATTAACATAGGGAGATAAACTATATAAATATAATGAATGCAGGGAAGATTTCAGCTAGAGAGGTAAGCTTCATTCACACCAAAGAACACATGGTAGAACAACTCTATGTCTGAAATCCATTTGAAAGGGACTCCATCGATAATTTTTCCTTTAAGAACCATGAGCAGATCCACATGGGAGAGCCACCCCCTTCCTGTAATCACTATTGGGGGAACTTCAGTTAAACTCTAGCCTTGAGGTGCACAAGAAAACTCTGAATTATGTTAACATGTAAAATTGGAAGGAATATAGGAGAGGCTTTACTGAGAGATAGGCACTTTAAAAATGAACTTACCAAAAAAAAATTATGATTTTTAAAATACTGAAAGATAGGGTGTGGGGAGAAATCTTAAGAAGCCCTGGACTCTGGGGGGGGAAATTGTAATAAAACATATATCTTAGAAATGTAAGCCTCCCAGTGTTGCATTCTGACTCTGTGCCTGGGCAAAAAAAAGACTCAACACATGAATCCTAGTTTAATAAAGACTGTCAGGTAATAAGCTAAAAGTTATACAGAGGCTTTAGAATATTTCCAGTGAGTTAGATTTGTTGTCTAGTCTGTCACAGTTAATATTTAGTTTAATTTCATTGTGATTGAAGAGTGTTGCCTGTTTCCAGTCTACTTTTTAGGATTGATTGAGTTTGAATTGCTATCTTACTAAATGATTTATTTTTGTAAATGTCTCATAATTACTTGAAAAAGAATAGGTAGGCTCTGTTTGAAGGGTATGAATTACCTTTTTTTTCCATCTTGGTCTCTGTCTTTCTCCATCTCTTACACACACACACATACATGCACTCTCACACACAGGCTCCCTTAGTCCAAGCCACTGTTATATTTCAGCTTGACTCCTGCAATAATACTTAAGCTCCTGGCCCAACATTTGACCCTTTGTATTCTACACGGTCAGAGAAATCCTTTTGAAAATGACTCATGCCATGTCACTTCTCTGCTCAAAACCTTCATTTCACTCAAAATAAAATTCAAAGTGCTCAAACAAGGCCTACAATGACTTACACCATCTGGCCCCTGATGACTCGTCTGACTTCTCCTACTTCTTTTCTCCTTTTGCTAACTCCTCTACTCACACTGGCCTCCTTGCCCTTCCTTCACCCTGCCAAGAATAGTCTAACCCCAGGTGTTTGCCTGTACCACTCCCTCTTTTCTACACTGTTCCCCAGACACATGTAGGACATGCTCTTCTTACTTACAGATCTCTACTAACGTGTGTCCTTATTCAGGAGTCCTTCCTTTGCCAACCAAATAAAAACGCCTACCCATCCCTCTACCCTGATTTAATTTTATTCATTGCTCTTAATCACCACCCAGAACACTATATATTTATGGG